>ML777269.1:1348597-1362914 GCA_009831015.1 Picea engelmannii
TCCCACAGTTTCTTTTGACATTTGAAGTTTTCAACAGAAACCTCCATAATTGTTTGGTTGACTCAGGGGCATCCTCTAATGTTATGTCGTTATCTATTTGCAAGAAATTAATTGTAATCCCTCTCAAAAGTGATAAACATGTGATATAATTGGATAGAACCCAGTTGAAAGTTATGGGAGAACTCAAGGATGTCATGATCATAATGCCAACACACCCGAAATTTGTTCAAGTGATTGACATCATTGTAGTAGATATACCAGAAGCTTATGGACTATTACTTAGCCGAGATTGGTCTGAGAAGTTGAATGGATATTTTAGCATAGACTGGGATCACCTGTGGTTGCCATTACAGGGGAACGTGAACATGATCAGGATTGATAGGGAAAGGTATCTAAAACATATTGTCACCAACCTAGAAGCCCTCAATGAACACTCTTCGGCAGATTTCCCCATGCTAGTAAATTATTCCTGCGACTCCAATATCGATAATTTCTCACCTCTCTCATCTGATTTCCCTCTTACTCAAAACTGCGAAATGAATTTTCCAGAAAACTTTTCAACGGTATCTGAAGAAACCCTCTTCTGTCAAGAACCTCTGTTAAAAACCACGAAGCCAATAAGAGGAAAGGAGGAAAGTGGTAGAAAAAAAGAAGCCAATGGTTTTCACTCACAAGTTTGGACCTTGTAATTTGATGGGTCTAAGTCACAAGAGAGATTTGGATCAGGGTCTATCCTCATTGATCCTAAAGGTAAATGAAATTTCTTGTCCTGTAGACTAGAATTTGAATGCACAAACAACACCATCGAGTATGAAGCCTTAGTGCAAGGGCTAAAGAAAGTCATAGACTTAAACATTAAAGAACCAAAGGTTTTTGGAGACTCTAAAATCATCGTTAGACAAGTAAGGAACACTATATACTGCAAATCTCCCCACCTGAGTAATTATCAACATGAAGTGCAAATACTAATAGAACATTTTGAAGCCTTCAACATTACAGTGATCCCCAGAAAAAAGAACACTCTTGTTGATTCCCTGGCCACCGCTGCCTCAAGGCTATCCCCTTTAGAATACTATGAAGCCTCCTGATTGACTGTGGAGATAATCTACAAACTGTCGGTGCCCAACAATATTTCTAATTGGAAGGTATTTTCAGGAGAAGAACATATCATAAACTTTTTAACCAATCAAGATAATTTTAAAGATCAGGCTATTGACGATTAAATATTTCAGCAGAAACTAGTAGAAACTGATCCCCATGTACAAAGAGTTGAAACAGATCAATCGACTGACAAACCGAAGTTTCACATGATACCGAAAGGGGTAGCCAATTTAGAGAACCTCTTTGACTTAAGGGAAATATTTAAAAGGTCAATGAACACAAAGACAGGGAGTTATTTTCCCATGTACGAGACTATTAATCTAGGAACCCTGAAAAACCCTAAGAATATAAATCTTGTCAAGAAAGTATCTAAAGAATAAAGGAAATCTTATCTCATGTTGTTCAGAGAATATCAAGATGTTTTTGCATGGTCCTACTGAGATCTGAAAACTTATGATACTCGCATTATCCAACACACAATCTTGTTAAAACCCATAGTAAAACCTTTCCAACAGAAGCTCTGGAAGTACCACCCATCCCTGGAGCCTCTCATGTGTCAAGAGTTGAATAAATTACTATATGCTAAAATTATCTTTCAGGTTAGACACTCGGCTTGGGTAGAAAATTTGATTCCCATCAAGAAAACATCTGGGGAGATCCATCTGTGTGTGGATTTCAGGAACCTCAACAGAGCATAAAAAAAGTACAACTACCCAATTCCACCGATCGAGCAACTCTTGCAGACCGTGTCTAGTTCTAATTTTTTTTCTTTGCTGGATGGTTTTTCGGGTTATAACAAATTTCTAGTTTCAGAAGAAGACCGATTGAAAACTATTTTTTGAACCAAGTGGGGAACCTTTGTTTATAAACGCATGCCCTTTAGGTTAATCAATGCAGGGGAAACCTTCCAAAGGGCCATGGACATAGTGTTTCAGGGACTAATCAACAAATGTGTAGTAGTTTATTTGGACGACATGACTGTGTATTCAAAGAATAGAGAAGATCACATCTAACACCTAACCCATATTTTAGAAAGGTGTAGGAAATACATAATATCGTTAAACCCTAAGAAAACTATCTTTGGTGTTGAGGAAGGGAAACTATTAGGTCATATTATATATCAAGCAGGAATTCGAATAGACCCAAAATGAATTAGGGCTATAGCTCAACTTCCATTACCCCACAACAAAAAGGCTATGCAATCTTTCTTTGGGAAAATCAATTTTGTGAGGAATTTCTCCTATGATTTCGTTGAAACTATCAAAACCTTACAAAAAATTATCTGCAAAGATGATGAATTCAAGCGGGATGATGAACGAAAAAGTTATTTTAGTAATATTAAGACTACAATATCTCAATCTCTAGTGTTGTGAAGTACTGACTTTAGCAAATATTTTTTCCTCTACACTTTTTCCTCTGGCCAATCGTCAGCTGCATTATTGACTCAGAAGGATGATGACAACAATGAGGCCCTGGTCTCATTTATGAGAACTAATATCCAAGGGGCCAAACTAAATTACCCTGCTATAGACAAGAAATCTTATGTGATATATAAGGCAGTGAAACACTTCAGATCTTACATCCTAAAGAACCACACCAAATTCATTGTGCCTCACCTTGCAGTCTGATCCCTATTCACTCAACAGGAGATGGGGGAAAGAAAAGGGAAATGGATGGAAATGGTACAAGAATTTGATCTCGATATAAATCCTTCCAAACCGGTTAAGGGATAGGGATTATGTAAACTGGCAGCTGAAGCACAGGACCAAGTAAATTAATACCCCGGGTGGGAGAACGAATCCGAATTATGGTGTAGTGAAGCATCATACGTCTCCCTAGGGTAAGAGTTTTGGTATGCGAAATTATCTTATCTCGTGCACCATGGGACTTTTCCAGAAAACCTAAACCCTAAGGAAAGGAGAGTTGTCAGACTAAAATCAGCACAATATCGTCTCATAAATTTGGTTCTCCTCCACGTTAATTATGATGGGGTACTTTTAAGATGTCTTGAATGAGAAGATGCAAAAACAGTTCTGAAGGATCTCCGTGATGGTCCTGTAGGTAGACACTTCACAGGGAATACCACCACTCATAAAATACTGAGAGTCGACTATTATTGGCCTACTCTGTTAAGGGATGCTCACACATATTGTTACACATCAAAATTACTCACTTCAATAGTGTCGCAAGTGTCGTCATTACAAGTGTCATAAGTGTCGCATCTTGTCCACAAGTGTCGCAACTATCGAAAACATAATATTTCCATATTTCCTATGTCGGGCCTCTAATGACATCATAAGGACACTTAAGACACCTCAAATACTAGTTTTGAAGAGGATAAATCACTTGATAAGGAGTACAAGCTTGCCACAGCAAAAACTACTTAAAAATGATTTTTGGAAGGCATTGCTCCCCTACCCACTGTCAGGGAGCGTCGATGCTCACTAGGCTTCTTTGGGGGAGTGTTGAAATGATATGTGCACCCTTTTAGGGGAGCACTACCCTCCCTGAGTGAATTTTGGTTTGTTGGAGGAAATCAAGGAAGAATCCCCTTAATCTCTGAAATTGGTTGGATTCGAATATGAGTTCAAGGCATGATATTAAGGAAAATCCACAACTAAAGGAGAGGAATCCTAAACTTATCCCAAAGATCTCTCAAGTGGTTGGGCCTCTCCAAGATTATATAAGGAGGCCTTCTCATGGTGAAAGGGTACATGATAAGTGATAGATTGGAGATACCAAACTTATGATCTCATGAGTGGTATTGACATGATATATGAAAATATTGCAGGTATGAAACCTATGATCTCATAGGCAACATACAATAGATAGAGATTGAGAATTACACCAAACTTATGATCCCATAAGTGAGATGCCATTGAAGCATAATTAGTGTATATTACTTGAGAAAAGGGGTTGGACAAGGAGAGCTGGAAGAATCTGTTGCACCTTCATCAGAGGATTGTAAGTACTCTTCATTTCTTTCAAGTTTATGTTTTTTCCACATGAACTTGTCTTCAGTAGATAGATATGTATTTGAGCTAATATCGGTAGAATAGGAAGTTTTTTGTATCTTTTTTTTTTCTACAGAACCTATCGAGATGGTTAGGATCGAATCTCAACTTGGAATTTGCGAGGAAAAACGTCGTTAACAAGGTACACATTTTTATTCTTCCTCTTCATATATTATCTTAATTGTATCTAAAAGGATGTCAGTGACCAATGATATCACCCTTTCTGTCTTTATTTTAGGGGACTATATACCAAGAGGGAATCTGCTTGTTCGTAGGAGGATTCACCTGTAACACAAATTGACAACTCCACTGGGGAAGAGCTCTGATTTTTGTTTCCTTTCCTAGATCTTGTTTTGGCCCTTTGTCCACTTCTTGACCTTCTCCATACTGTCTTTGATTCTTAGATCTGATTGATTGGCTCTTGATTTCATTGCCTTCATATTGATTGATTGAGTTTGCTTTATTCTTTGACTTTCTGGGCATTTTTTCTAAATTTTTAGAGGTCAACATCCCCCTACCCTTGTTACCAGAGCACTGGTGCTCCCTACTAGTCTCACATAGAGCGTTGGAACACTCTGGTGCTCCCTACTGGTCTCACATAGAGCGTTGGAACGCTCTAGTGCCCCTTACACCAGAGAACTGCCTCTTTTTTGTGCAAAATCCTTTAGGGTTTCCTTCTCTAAGGTTCATTTTTTCCTTTTGGCACTTGCTAAAGGTCTTATCATCTCAGTTTATCTTTATCTTGGCCTTCAACACTCTTCTTTCTAAGAATTGATCACTTTTGTTTGGAATTTTGACATTTTTCTTCCTTACCTAGAAGTCACTCTTTGTCTTTGAGGATTTAGAGTCAAATTGTCATTTTCTTCTCATTTATCTGACTGAGTGAAAAATTTTGTAAGGAGATTCAAAGGTCTATGCACCTTTCCTTTTGATCTTTGAAGTCATTTTCCCAAGCAATTAGTTTTGAGTGGTTTATATTTTCTCTCTATCTTTTCTCAGATTCTTCTCTGCATTTTATTGTCTTCCTTGAATGCGTGCCTTTAAAGTAGTGGAATTGCATGTATTTTGACATTTTGGGACATTGTGCATCTGAAATGATGAATCTTTTCTCTTTATCGTAGCATAGCTTTCATCGAAATGAAAATATTGCATCTTCATCTCTTTGCATAACTTTTGAGTCGGTCAAAACACCATATTGTCCACACCATTTTCCTTTTGAGTAACAACATCTTTAAAAATCAAGCACTAAAATAAAATTGATTAGACATTTTTACATTTTCTGGTAGCAAAACTACATTAGATTAGTTTTGGGGCTTTCGAATAAGTGTGAAAGATAACTTTCCAAAGCTACAAACAAACATAGGATCCTGTGTTAGGGAGCGATGAAATCCAATTGTTGCATTTTGTCATGGGAAGCCATTCTCACACCAGGGTCAATCACAAGGTCTCATTTAGACTAGCAGAGTTACTCACCCTGCTTTGTCGGTCTTGGTGTAGATATTGTGTGTATTATGGGGGTCGCTTGAAGGTATACCCACAATCATTAGTGGAATCCTTTCAAGTTGATTTCGGGCTAGATACCCTACCCTTGCGCATGGATTGGACTGTTGATTGTTTCCCAAGGAATCATTGTTGTAGTTGGTAACCTTAGTGGCCTATCTCTTTAGGGTATTTACACAAGGTGACTGTGGAGGGGTAAGTATTCACGGTACTTGGAATCGATGTTGGCCAGACTCACTCGGGCTCCTTGGAGGGTATACCCACGTTTATGTGTGGGATCTTGCACTAAGGTGTAAGTCCGTTAAGCAGGTCATCAACGTAACTTTTCCACCCAATCTATCTCATCCCCTTCTTACTTTTTCCCCACGACATTGGATTTCATCACCAACTAGTGTGCTCATTGTGAGGAGGTTTTGTTTGTTTGCTTGCTTACTAGATTTTTAGTGTGTGTTGTTTGTTCTCCCTAGCAGACTCTAGGTTGGATCTTTATTTTTATGGCATCAGTTCCTATAATGACCAACAAAGGAACCCCTTTTCGAGGGGAACCCTTTGTTTTTCCTTCTTATGGAAACATTGGTCCTCCATACATCGCTACCTTGAGCCTTCCAGGTCTCACAATTGGGTTACCGGTATAGTTGTTTTCCACTCCGGTCATCTCAAATGCAGGGGCTTCAGATGTAAGCACACCACCCACACATCAACCTCATGTAGACCTTTCTCCTTCTTTCCTCGTCAGGTCTCCTTCCATTTCTCCTTCTTCTCCTAGTGAAATATCTCAAGAAAGTAGCCAGATTGATAAGAAGAAGAAGAAACATAAAGAGAAGAAGAAGAACCAGAAAGGGACAAAGCCTGCAACTACATCAAATGTTGGATCTAAGCAACCAGCTACTGTTAATAGTACCGGGAGTGTTGATAAGGTAGAAAAGTTTAAAATGAAGAATCTAAAACCCAAATTCCCTTGTAGTCTTTGTAAGGGTGACCATTTTTTGAGGGATTTCCCTGGTATTCCCAAGGTCTTAGAAATGTGGTATTCCACATCACTGGCCCCTTCTAGTAATGTTGGTGATGCCCCGTCAACTAGTGACGTTAAGGTTGGTAAGAAGAAGATAACTATCAAATTCCCTTGCATGTTATGCAAAGGTGATCATTATTCTCACCTTTGTCCTCGTATGGACGAGGCTTCTTCTCTTTTGGAAAAACTTTAACTTCCAAAAGGTTATTGTAAGCTTCCTCCCAACCCATCATTAGTTGATGGACTAGTCAATCTGGTTCCATCCCTGGTCAATCCAGCTGATCAGGTGGTTAATCTAGTTTCATATTTGATTGAACCACTAACCAAAGTAGTTGATCCAGTTCCATCATCGGTCAGCCCCACTCTTCATCTACAGAGTGAACCCAAAGTGATTGATCCAGTTCCTTCCTCGGTTAGTCCAACCCTTCATCTGAAGAGTGTCAAATTGGTCAATCTAATTCTACCATCGATCGATCCCACTCCTCCTCTGACGAGTGCTAAAGTGGTTGCTCCGGTGAATTCATCAGTCAATCCCACTCCTCCTCTGACGAGTGCCAAATTGGTTGTTCCGATTACAGCATCGGACAATCGCACTCTCCCTTTGACGAGTGCCAAATTGGTTTCTCTGGTTACATAATCAGTCAATGCCAATGTGGTCAATTCGATCCCATCATCGATCGATCCTACTCTCCCGCTAGAGATTAAACCTGATTCTGCCCACGTTTTTCTCATTGAAATAGGATCTACCATGTCGGGAGGCATTCCTCCTTCTCCTACAAAAACCCTTCCAGGTAATGAGGCCATCCTTTTTTATTGGGGTGAGCTAACTAAACCTCGTCTCCCCTCTCATCTTCCTTTTAATATTCCAATTCAGGTTTGTGGTCGGGACATTCCTCATATGTTGATAAATGAAGGTTCGTTCGTTAGTATTTTTTCCTCTATTGCTTGGAAAGATTTGGGTTATCCTAAGCTTGTGTCGGTTACCCAGACTCTGTTCACTTTCAACAAAAGAACCAGTCACCCTTTAGGGATCCTTCTTCAGTTTCTGGTAACTTTGGGAGGGAAAACAGTCTTTATTGAAGTTATGGTAGTCCAGGACCCCTTGGATTTCGATTTACTCCTTGGGCGAGATTATTTCTATGACATGAAAGCTATTGTGTCCACTATTTTTCGTGTGATATCTTTCCCGCACGATGGAAGAATGGTGACTATTGATAAACTTTTGTTTGTTGGCCCTGATTTGACCATCAACCCAATGACCTGCCTAAACGGGCCTTATATGCAGTCGGTATCACCCCTGCCACAGGTCAATTATGTGGCATTTTCTCCCGTGACTTCAAATTTTGATGACTTATATCTGGTAGTTGACATGGTGATCTCTTCGGTAGGGATATTGGAGACCGGTCTCCTTACCCCTGTCGCGGCCCTCGACATGTGTTCCTACCAGAGAATTCTTCCCCCATCCAATGAAGCTATCTTGGAAGCCATGACCGAGTTTAGTCCCTTGACATGGTGTCCTTCTAGAGAATTATCCTCTTAGAAGCCATGATCAAGAAGAGTCATGAGAATAGTTTCTCTTTTCTGTGGCAAGCTCGTTAAAAAATGAAACAAAAGCTTTCAGCATAGTTTTCCTCTCTGTAGCAAGCTCATTAAAAAATGAAACAGAAATTTGGGGATTGAACCCAGAGCCTTGAGCATAGTTCTTTTCTTGTGTCAATCTCGTTAAAAAATGAAACAGTCACCTCTCCTTTCAGGTTGAGTGTTTCGCCAGATCTCGTAGATGTCGACTCGAGTCTTTCGTTAGCTCTCATATTTGAACCTTCATTTAATCCACCTGTATCCTTTTTCTCCATCTAGTACAGAAATAGGTGACAACCTCAAAGTCGGTGAATGAATTGAAGCTTGGAGGGGCATGTCTCCAGCCTTTGATGATCATTCTGGAGTTAAGCCACTATCTTTCAAGCTAGGGGCAGAGTATCAAGATTAGTCTTTGTTCTTTCTAGCACTCGTAAATACATGAGAATGTAACCAAGTAGGATTTTATCACTTTTTCGGAATCGTAAAGGATACATGAAAAAGGAACCCCCTGGAGTCATCTTTAAGATCTTTTCAGACTCTCTAAACATGAAAATATTTATGAGTGATCCTGCTTCCTTTCCCACTCGTTAAAAGGTTTGAAAGAGCATCTTTCAAGTGATAATTTATCTCTTTTTCGTCCTCGTGAGACTAATATTACGAAAAAGGACCGCATTGGATTTGTCTTTAAGTTATTTTCAAACTCTCTAAATATGAAAAACAACTGATTTTACCTTCTCTGGACTCATTAAAACAATCATACATTGAAGGGCCCATATGGGATCGAACCCTTACTTCTTCTAGTTCGTTAAACAAAGGAAGAGGAACTTACTGAAGGTGAGTTATATCGAGCATGTGTTACCCTCCTCGAGCTCGTTAAACCAAAAAGAGCTACTCCTCTATCTGGATGGGGGGGAAAATTGAAGGAAGCAAGCCAAGCAGTTTTTGAGAACTTTACTAGTGACCTTACAGTCGCCCTTGAACATGACATTTTATCTTTGCATGCATTTCAATCTGTTGAACCTCTTCACTGAACCAATCCTTTGAGTTTCCTTACTCCTTTGGGTCACCCAACATAAGTCACAGTATCCATTGCATTATCAATTTTTGGTCCATGTCAAGCTTTTGTTGTCATGCCTTAGTGTTCAAGGGAAGTATCTACCTTGAGAGTCAGGCATCACAAATATCTTGTTTCAATACATGTGTCAGTCCATGTTCATTTGATCCACCAATTACATATCTGTGTCTATTTCGTGTCATTGATGGGGGATATATCAAGGCCCTCCTTCGACGAGTCTATTCCTATCGACTTCAGCACATTATCCAGGAGCTAGACTTAGAAACTAGTTAGTACTTTGGGACCTGCATGCCTCAATGGCAGGCCTCCTCACATTTGATAGTAGGTTTACATCATTGACCTCTGATCGTATGATTCCACAGATGTTTGACTTCAGCTCATTTATTCACATTCATTGGAATGTAATAGGTTACTTTGGGAATCATTGACATCAATGGTTATTTCCCCCGCGCTTGTTAAGGGTTTACATCATTGACTAGTAATCAAGTGGTTTCTGCCATGTTCGACATCGGGACATTTATTCACATGGTTAGATTTGTACTACATTGGGATTGGTAAGAAGACCCTAGGTTGAGTCATTCACTATGATATATATACTTTACCCAGGTTGCGACGAAGTTTCTCTTGAATATTGACACATATATTGTCACAAAGATCCACTATGTATTGGTTTATGGCTATGTCTTATCATCTCGTAGATCCACAGTGTATTTTTCGTGGCTACGATCAGTTCAGGTCATAGGAGTATAGATCCACATTGTATATTTAGTGGCTATACCTTTTATCAATATAATTATGGATCCGCAGTGTATTTTATGACGGCCATACCTTGGAAGTATTTATCACCAAAGCATAGGTATGCCTACCTTGGGTTTGAAACATCTCATAATAATTGTTTGATGGTTGTGTGTAGATTTTTCTAGCCTCTCCACGTCCATACCCTTGCTTGAAAAAGTCTACAAAGTACTTCAGTCATCATCGTCTTCTCACTTCTCACTTTGGGGGGCAATCTATTACACATCAAAATTATTCACTTCAATAGTGTCGCAAGTGTGTCATTACAAGTGTTGTAAGTGTTGCATCTTGTCTGCAAGTGTCTCACCTTGACCACAAGTGTTGCAAGTGTCGAAAAAATCATACTGCCATCTTTCCTATGTCGTGCTTCTAATGACATCATAAGGACACTTAAGACACCTCAAAGACTAGTTTTGAAGATGAGAAATCACTTGACAAGGAGTACAAGCCTTTTGCCACTGAAAAAACTACTTAAAAATGATTTTTGGAAGGCAGCGCTCCCCTACTCACTGTCAGGGAGTGTTGACGCTCCCTAGCCTTCTTTGGGGGAGCGTTGAAACGCTCTGTGCACCCTTTTGGGGGAGTGCTACCCTTCCTGAGTGAATTTTGGTTTGTTGGAGGAAATCAGGGAAGAATCCCCTCAATCTCTAAAATTAGTTAGATTCGAATATGAGTTCAAGGCATGATCTTAGAGAAAATACACAACTGAAGAAGAGGAATCCTCAACTTATCCCAAAGATCTCTCAAGTGGTTGGGCCTCTCCAAGCTTATATAAGGATGCCTTCTCATGGTTAAAGGGTACATGATAAGTGATAGATTGGAGATACCAAACTTATGATCTCATGAGTGGTATTGACATGATACATGGAAAGATTGGAGGTATGAACCCTATGATCTCATAAGCAACATACAATAGATAGATATTGTTAATTACACCAAACTTATGATCTCATAAGTGAGATGCCATTATAGCATATCAGTGTAGATTACTTGAGCAAAGTGGTTGGACAAGGAGAGATGGAAGAAGTTGTTGCACCTTCATCAAAGCATTGTAAGTACTCTTCATTTGTTCTCATTAATATACATAAATGCTTGGTCTGTTTCTTTCAAGTTTATGTTTGTTCCACATGAACTTGTCTTTAGTAGATAGATATGTATTTGAGATAATCTTGGTAGAATAGGAAATTTGTTGTATCTTTGTTTGTTCTACAGAACCTATCGAGGAGCTTAGGATCGAAGCTCAACTTGGACTTTGCGAGGAAAAATGTCGTTACCAAGGTACACATGTTTCTTCTTCCTCTTCGTATATTATCTTAATTAGATCTAAAAGGATGTCAGTGACCAATGATAGCACCCTTTCTGTCTTGGATACTAAGAGGGAATTCGCTTGTCCGTAGGAGGATTCACCTGTAACACATACACTAGGAACTGTAAATCTTGTCAGATAAGCACGGGGAGGGAAAAGAGAGCAGTTTTCCCACTCCAACCTATGGTCATCTCCAGACCATTCAAGAAATGGGGCTTAGATATCGTATGAGAAACTACATCGAGTTCTTCAAAACAACATAGATACATACTGACTGCCAACAGACTATTTCACGAAATGGGCAAAGGTCGTCCCTCTGACTCATATAAATGAAAAGGTGGTGATCCAATTTGTAGAGAAATATTTGATCACAAGGTTCGGTATTCCTTCCATCCTTGTTTTCGATAATGCCTCTTACTTTTCGTCCAACCTATTAACAGAATTTTCTCTAGACAAAGGAATCATAATCAGATACTCTGCAAAATACTATCCACGGGGGAATTGCAGACAACCAAAGGAATTCCAAAATTCACTTCATAATTCCTTATGGGATGATAGAGTAACACCCAAAGAATCTATTGGGAATTCCCCATACTTTTTGGTATACAGACAAGAAGCCATTCTCCTGAACGAGATATATCTTCCATCTCTTTAGCTTGCTCAGGATTCTAGAGGACAACCCTCATCGGTTATTCAACAAAGAATTGATACCCTCCTCATGCTGGAAGAAAAAAGGGAGAAAGAAAAATCAAAGTTTATTTCTCATTAGCAGATAGTTAAATGGTGGTTTAGCAAGCATAAGGCCAAAGAGAAGAATTTTGAAGTAGGAGACTTAGTCTTGAAATGGGACAGAGTGAATGAGCCTAAGGGAAAACATTCGAAGTTTCAGAATATATGGCTTGGACCTTTTCAGGTAGTTGCGAAACTTGGGGTAGGCATGTATCGGTTGAAAAATCTGAGGGGGGAACCTGACACCCTCCCGGTGAATGGCCAAGCCCTAAAACAATATTTCTGTTAAAAAAAAATGTCTGTGTTTTCGTGATATTTTGTTTTTAGGTAGGCTGATTGCAGAGTCCTTCAGTTTTTTTTTCTTGACAATAGTATTTTTTTCACTTTGAAGTTTGTGTTCTATAATGCATTGGTTGACCTTATTTCATGTGATATAATGAATTATGTTCATGACTCATGCTTACATACAACACAAGAAGCGTTGGGAGAATTGTGGTTGTTTCGAAGGAGCTCTGTATCTAAACTGTGCAAATAAAAAATCATGGAAAAGTGATGAAGTGTCTGCCTCGTGGTCTAGTAAAACCTAAAGGAAAATATGGTAATCTAGAAAGGACCACATGTACCTCAATACAAATCTAACAAAAATTCACCTTAACTATCTCATTTTGTAAATAACAAACGTCCTCCTCTCCCACTCGCTCAAGGCATTATGCCAAAATAAAATCAATTATATCAAATGAGTGAAAAGTAGGAGAGGGTATGAAAATAAATTCATTGGGGCTATGGACTCTCGCTGGCAGTAGAGCAAGTTCTCTGACATTGGGGTGATTCTGTCAGGGCTATGGACACTCATTGGCAGCAAAGAAACACCGTAGAAAGTGAATTATGATAACTAAAAGGCCTGGTGCCAGTGAATTCTTTTCTTGACTCTTGTCAAAAGAGGGCATGGGTCATGGTTAAAGAAAATGAAGGTGGAATAAAGGTTGAAACCCCACAAGCAGGCCTGGATTCACCAACCAAGGAATTTCAAACGCAAGGATAAAAGAGGCTCTGATAAAAAAACCAGTTAAGTTCTTAATGAGTTTCTACATCAGCTGAGCCCAGGGAAGGAACAAAGATTCTAATTTCACCCAGTAAGTCACCATTTGTTGAGCACCCAACACACCCTAAAAATCCTGATCAACTTTTGTCATTTTTGGGTACCACTTGTTTTCTTCACTTTCTGACTCAATTTAATTTTGGGAGATGTTTTATCTTTGGTTTTTTTTTTCATGTCTCTTATAACCTAGTCAGGTTGTTTGAACTTATGAAACCTCATATCTAAAATACCTTAACACCTGAATTAAGAATCGACAACTAAACATTCAACCTAACACGCTCAGGTTCGGCGTCGAAAACAATTCAAGTAAAGGAACCACACAAAAACAACAATCAACGAGCGTTGATCCTCACCGGCATCAACAGAAGGCGGTTTTGGTTTGCGTAAGTTATTCGCATAAAGAAATTGTTTATAGCCTATGCCCGATGCGCCTTATCAGGATCGGGGAAATCCAGAAAGGTTACAACAATCGTTTTGACCGCAATAAAATTATCTCTGATCCTTGATGCTTTTTCGGCATCGGGACTTTTTCATGGGAGCCAATCTAAGATCACTTAGGTAATTTTATCGCCGATCAGCAATACTAGACACTTTTAGGCATCGACAAGTTAGGACTTGGTTTTAGAACGTATGGCTCAAAGAAAGTTCTAACTCTGATTAACACAAGAAAATGAAGTCACTAGTCTCGAATGCCACGCATCTTTACCACGTAAGGGGGTCGTACAGTCTAGTTTTATCTCGAGTCATATTTTTTATTCCTTGGGTCCTAGTCACACCTCTAAGTCATCTTTGTCTTGTCAGCACCATATGGTAAGAATGATCAACATTGGATATTTTGAAGCAAGATATCAACAAAAATGTTCACAGCACAATCCCAACCCCAATCCACCAACTGAAAGAGAGAAACGATGGGACGTTTGTGGCATTAGATACGTTCGAATTTTGGACATTTAAGGAACTAGTTAATGCATGATCTCGCATTAGTTTCTACCCCATGCACCGATTAGACAACACGGTTTTGAAATCGTCGATAGACCACATTACCACTCGCACCTCCATCGTCAACCCACGATGAATTTAAGTTTAAACACCTCTGAAGATCTGGCGG
>ML777269.1:1365711-1377807 GCA_009831015.1 Picea engelmannii
AATCACCTATGACCGAAAGAGGAAAGCCATCATGAATAGAACCACCCGAAAAAGGAAGCTTACTTTGGACAGTTCCATCCTCATCACCATAGAGGATAAATTGATCAGCACAGAGCATGCCAATATGTCTGAGCTTATCGACACAACGATGGAAATCATAGATTCCACAATGGATAGAGCAAGGAAAGATGAAGAGGATTTGGCCGTTTCACTGAAGGATTTGGAGAATTTGTGCCATTTGGAAAAATACTATGAGGACTCCACATCGTCCACGATATTTTTTGAGAAGCGAATTCCAAGATGCCTACAGCAAATTCATGAGTGAGCGACACATTTTCATTGCAGGGATAGTCAAATTCCAAGAAGGCACCCTTATGGTGCCAGCGATGTGCAAATACATGGAAATATGGTATGAGAAATCCCACCAATTGCTGGAAAGAATTGATTACATCAACGCAGTTCAAAAGGGTCGAGACGTCAAAGAGCACGACATTCGAGTGCTAAAGGACAACAACATCGATCATATAAGGAAATTGGTCAAATACTGGGTGAATATGGCCCAAGAACCTTAGTAGGAGATTCAAGTGAAATGGGTCGATTGCAAAAGAAGTTGGACCAATATCAATATGGGTATGAAAGACATCGGTCTCCCAAAATTTGACTCAACCGAGGACTTTGTCGACTTACATGACATAGTCAAACAACATTCAAAACAAGACTCATCATGGACTGCAGAGATAGAAAATGTGGCAAACATGGCTCCAGGTCAAGTACACCAGTTCATGGAGCACCCGATCAAGGCTCAGACAATATTACATCAATTAAGTGTTAAAGTAGTTAAGTATCGGGCATGTGTAGTGGATATAAACGAGATCATTTCATCCCTGATGGACCAACACAGATTCATGTATGCCAACACATGTGAGGAACTCTTCGTCAAATGGTTAGAGTATGATAAGAGTCATCCAGTTATGTGAAACCATTTGATGACTCTTAGAAGACAGAGAGATGGAAGCGCCATGTGGCGATGTTTTGTTTTACTTAGCTTTCACTTTTGATAGTTATTTTTAGTTAATAAATTGTTATAAATAAGAGGATCGACCTTTTAGAAAGGGTCGATGGTTTTGGCAAAGACCCTCATTTTTGGAATTGTAAAGAACTATTTCGGAACTACCTTAATTGGGAAGTCTCATTTAGAACTGGAGACAAATTTTTGTTTTACATCAAGGCGTGTGTGATTGGATCATAAGGAGGAACTACTTTTGACTTTATCCCATAAATGGATTCTGTAATGAGTAAGAGTTTATGAATCTATTGATACGTTA
The DNA here is from genome assembly GCA_009831015.1 of Picea engelmannii. Taxonomy (NCBI): domain Eukaryota; kingdom Viridiplantae; phylum Streptophyta; class Pinopsida; order Pinales; family Pinaceae; genus Picea; species Picea engelmannii. Next base: position 1,367,037 of record ML777269.1, read on the forward strand.
GTTGATTCAATATTTTTATGGTTCTTGTCTCTAATGATGGAAAGCAAATCATTGTGTTAATGTGTGATTAATGGTTAGAGCTAAGGAAACTATTTTTATTTCCATCATTTTATTCCATGTATGTTTTCTTTCGGTAATTGTATCTCAGTCAATAATTAAAATACCAACAAGTGGATTTATTAGTACTAGGCTTGTCATAGGTATGAAAATCTTTGTCTTCATGGCGGAGCATGAGGGTTATCCCAAGCTCAACCTTCTTCATTAGTTAAGATTTCCCCTTTACCCAGCTAGTTTATACTAGTACGTATCTTTTAGTAGATCCACCTAATAAAAGAAAATACAAAAGATAATGTTTAAACTAAAGGAGGAATTTCCATGAGAAGATACCCTGTCAATCACTACATAAATCCCATTGATTATTTGTTCGGATCGATAGATCTAGAGAACCATTCCACTATCAAACACTGCAGAGTCTAATTGGGCCTCGATGGCGGGTTTGGTTCCTGATGTTGAGTTAAAGGGATTTAGGACCCCTCAACAGAAGGCATGCCATATACTAATACTGACTACACATATATACTCAAGCAACCAAACTAGCAAAAAGGCTAAGATAAAATAGGAAACATTAGGGCTAAAGGCTATAAAAATCACTTCCCAAGAGGCACTTGTTGAGGAAAAGATATGAATTTATATTACTCAAGAATTTATGAATCTTTCTTGGCTAAGGCAAGATAGCTGGTAATGTTACCCTATGTTTATAGCCTCAAAAAGTGTTTCCCAATCCACAAGTATTAATTACAAGGGCTTAGGCTGATTTTTTTAAATAAAAGATTGTTGCAAAATATAACATTTTTATATAATTTTATGAATATATTAGATTGCAAAAAGTAAATGTGGATATCCAAAGAAAAAATACCAAGTCACATATTAACACAGATGAGACAGAATAGCAATCTCTTTATTTCATTCCAAGAAATCAAAAGAATCGTTCTCTTTACAAAAATCCCTGTGGGGGCATGGACCAAGGTCAAACTTAGATATCCCCGATGAAAACCATACAAAAGGATTGTGACAAGAATTAAAAACTGAACTTTAAAATCAGGATGAGCTTGCCACAAACTATTGCCCACTTGACTCTGCACAATATCCTTTATTAGTCATGAAATTTAATTCATAAACAATCAACTCTACACAGACTATCAAAGATAGATCAACACCTCTTAAACAAGCATCTGAATGATATGGTTCATCTTTGAACCTTGATGTCTACAATAGGACCTTGTTGTCATAAATGAGAAATGGGATTTTAATGAATTGAAGAATGAATGAAAAATGAACTATCTCAATAAAACTCAAGAGAAAACCTTAGTGTGATTTTTCCTTCTATTCTCCTCTTGTTCTTCCTTCTCATTTGGCTTTTATGCATTTCAAATTAATTGAAGTAGTTCAACTACCTCGTTTAGTTAAGTTAACTAAAACTCAACTAACTTTTAGTTTAGGGGAGGAAAAATAATAATAATAATTAAGAGACTTTTATTAAATAATAACTAGTAGGTGGGACCCCTTGTGACTCCCTTTTATTCCTTAACAGAAATAAACATAATTAGACAATAAATCAAACACATGCCTCCTTGTGGCTCCCATAACTATTTTCACAATTTGAAATTTAAATATCAGAGATATTTTAAATTATATCCAAACATGTAAATATCCATAGTATCCAAAAATAGTTTGTTGTCCAAAACTTCCAGCAGTCCATTGTCCTCAATAAATAATAAATAAACACATAATCAAAAACCATATTTGCCACTTTGAGAGGAAATGTTTCCTTTATTGTTTCTATCTCGTTTTGACTTCCCTAAATTAGACTTAGGTTGGGTGGAACCTTGAGGCTTGATCTCACTAATGACATGGGAGAAGTCATCTCTCAAGTGCATGTAGGATGATATTGACTTAGATGAGTCACTTGAAGGAGAGGAGGGAGCAAGAGCAGCTTTACCTTTATCATTGACATGGTGGGCCTCAATTTTGAGTCTTTTTCTTGTGTGGGAGGACTATGCAGGTGAGTGTGCAGGGGAAATCTAAACATTTGGGTTAACGGGTGGAGGAGGAGGCGGTAAAGACAAATTTGGCCAACCACAATAGTGGGAGACTATTGGGTGAACAATATCTTGCCATCCATCATTCTCAGGAACTTCAGGTTGCAGATATACATGAAGGGGCACAAGGATACCAAGAACATGTTGGGGCTGGAAGGGAGGACTCGCTGGCCTAGGCTGGACTATCCCTTGTCCAATCCAATTGAAAAATCTATCTTGAAAGAGTTGGTTTAACTCTTGAGGATCGACATCAAAATGTATTGAGAATCTGGGGCTTTTAGGCCCTTTGTTCCAATTTCCTCTTCCCCTATTGTTTTGACCATGAATTCCTCTGTTGAAGAAGCTCATCATGTATGCAACTAGATCTTAAACATACCATACATGACATTCTCTTAATATGAAACAAAGTTTGGCTCAACAATTAACATTAGACCCATGCAATCCAATCCATAAAATTTATTTAATAATTGTCAATTGAGCAGGGGGGTGAAATAGGCTTCATGGGATATCTGGGGGGATTGTATTGAGCATAAAAGTGATATTATGACAGGGAGTAAGAACATGATTATTGTTTGACAATTCATTAAACAATTGACTGTGAAATAATACCAAAACATATCAGTTGCCATCTATCTATGTGTTATTTTTTATCATTGTCATATAGAGTTTTAATTTAATTTTAGTGAACAAGGCGTGCAAAATGAATTTGGGATCGTGAGGGGATTTATAATGAGCAAAAAAGTGATAAAATGAGAGGGAATTAGATGAATATTGTTCATAAAATAAATTAAATCACTCAACTATCATAAATTTGATCCAAATTTAACCCAAAAAGCATCCACTTCCAAGATCAAAACATTCATTGTTCCTCAATTGCATACAACTGCTTGTTGTCTCAATAAAACAATTTAATTTCCCAAAAATATTTAATTTATAAAAGTCCATGTATTATGAATTATGCAACATTTCCAATTCAACGATAACAATGTAACCATTCAAACCACAGTATTACATGTGCTAATGTTGATCTCTTCTTTTAAAATAAACAAAACAATGCACAATGATTCTTATGTCCAACATTCATCATTGGTAATACATAATAATACACCCAGGATAAACAATCAATAGTCACTTTCATCTAGCAAACATCAGGCCCGATTCAACCACACACATGTTCCTTTTTTTTTAAACAATGGACAGACTTAAGAGCATGCTCGATGAACAAATCATATACACATGTATTCAATCATATCATTGACACAATCTTGATTCAGCAACAACAGTCAACCCCAAAAATATAACCCTGAGCTTGATCTCTGTGTGAAAAAATACATAGAGACTTCTTTTTAAAACAATCATAGTCTACACGGTGATTCCCATAATATGTATGAAGAGAATAGAACTAAATTGACACACAAGAATCTTTGTTAAACTTTGACAGAACCATGATCGGGCTTGGTGAAACAATCACTCACATGGTGTATTATTATCTTTAAAGGTAATCATGGTCATGTTGGGATTAAGCACAGTAAGAGATACCATAATTGATTAGAAGGACAACTCTCGACTGTAGGTAACCATACTTCTCTTTATTGTTCAAACAAATTCATCAGAGAGAGGACACATAGAGATTCAACCAATAGATGGTTCATGAAGCGAGGGAGCCCGTACCGTTAAAATTTCCACAATCATTAAACCCAAAATCTTAACAAACCCTAGGAGGTGTAGGTAGAATCAAGTAAGACTCCAAGTCAGGATCTTTAGAAATTAAATGCAGAGAGGCAATGAAAGTCTGCTTGTCTTTAAAAAACACAAAGTTCTCATGGACTTTTATATCCTCATATAGATTTACCATTGAGTAACAACCACAGGCCACAATTATAATATTGAACGAATAAAGATCCATACTGTTTTAAAAACATCTATAATCCTTTGTCTTATAACCCCAATATTTTGGCATAACCGTAAAAGAATGCTCGAGTGGAAAATACAACAATTCGAGATAAACAACCCAAGTGTACACAGATTCCTCTAACACTTTTTTTCAAAGGGGAGACAAGGGTTAATTTAAACAATGATGGGTACTCGAAAACACAAAGAGATAATGTCTCTTTCCAACACCCAAGAGGTCGATAACTTTTGAAAACAATTGGCAGTGAGGCCTCACAACATACAGTCATCATTATAGAAAATATGAGAGGAGTGGATGTGAAAACTCTTCATGAAAAGAATGTTGGGACGCAACTCGTATCCATTGATACATACACAAATATCTATTAAACATTCTGGGCCAACCAAGATTGGGCTGTGGAAATCTTCCAGTGAAACGACAGAAAATAACGAGCCATCAACAATAGCTCGGGGCTTAGACAAAAGAAACACACCAACTATCGACAGTTGCTTTGCAACTTGGATAAATATTACAACAACGACCAAGAGGGAAAACGAGTTGACAGCTACTGAAACACAAACTGGTGGTTAAAACCCTTCAACAATAAAACTCAGAACCCGTTGCACCACTGTTACTATTTTCCACAGAGAATCATCATAAAAAACCAAGTTGTCTAAGTCAATAACCAATGCATAGACTCTATAATCAATAACACTCATACTTCGCTTACACATACCAACATTTCGCAGTAATAAAAAAGAACCTATAACAGAAAATTTACACTCAGTCAAAAACTCAAGAAAACACAAAACCCATGCATTCTTGAGCCACCCTTTGATTCATAATACAGAGATTCCATCATGGATGAAAATCTAAGAGCCATATCTGTGAGAAAATCGCTTCAATGACGAACTAGTCGAGTTTTCCCCTTCCAATCCTGAAAATGCGGAGCTTCCACAACCAATAGAGCAACAATGCAACTATGCTAGGGTGATGAGCTCAAGGGAGGTTTGGAGTGACGTGCATTAAATGCACGTCTCTTTCTCACCTGGCCCTATTCAATTCCATGTATGATCCAACCCACTAACATAACATCCACCATTAACATCAAACCATATTCAATCCCAAAATTCAATGCCATATCCTTTGTATAAATTCGATACCATATCAATTGCATAGTGCGCCACTTGAGATATATCATATTTATACGATAATCTATTTCCATAACTTCAACGATAATCACACATTAACATTACCATATGTGCCTCCATATATACTTTTTTTAAAAGCGCGTAGTATAACAACTAGGTCCAACACTTGTATCCATTTATACATTAATTTGAAGTTTATATGTAGTCTTTTACCATGGCTTTAGGACTAATACATAGTTCCTTTATTTTTGTTTTGAGCTAGCTCCCATTTAACTATCCTTTGCATAAATTATATATGGATTAGTAACCAATGTTATAACATAACATAGCATAGCACCTGTAAACAATATGATTATCATAACCATAGAACTGCCTTGTACCGCAAGTAAATATCAACAACATTTAGTGCAACGCATAAACCACCCATTTATCATATCAAATGGGACCAAGACTGTATCATCAAAAGTATAGGACTATGTAGGAAACATCATAACAGCCACAACATATGAGCATAACATGTCTATTTTTGCGCCTCTAGTCTACAAGGGGGTCCCACCTACTAGTATTATATTATTATCATAATTAAATAATAGAGCTTAGCAATCCTTTGTGGGCAGAATTCATCATTTTGATTTTAATCGTCAACAACACTCACTCATTTTGTGAGGGAAAGAGGGAAGCACTCACTCTGTTTCCAAGTGAAACCAGTGAGTAGATTCAGTTACAGAGGAAAAACTTCAAAAAACCTTGGAAATTTTCCTAAAATTTGGCTTGATAGGACTGTGTTGACGAGTCCAAATGGCCTATCAAGAAGGTAAGGGAGATTTCCTAATGGTAGGTCCCAATTATACCTACTCTCGTTTGGTGTAGCATTTTTTATGAGTATGTGGGCCTTGTTGCCACTCATAATTAAAAGACTGAAAAGGGGAAAGACAATGAATAGTCCCACAAAGAGTTCTAATTAATTGTAAGTCTAATTTAACTGAAAGAAAACTAATCTAATCTAACTACTTCTAACCTATCTCGGGAGAAAAACTAAAAGAATGAGCACATTGAAAGATAGTATCAGCAAAACCAGAAATAATTTGTTTATGCTAATGATAAGTTATAACAACAATGTTATAGATACATAAACAATTAGTTGTACAATGCATCCATAACATCATTTATGTACTCATAAGGAGACATGTGACATCATGAGCATGTAGAACAGAGCAAATAAATAGTTCATACAACAAAATTCTATGTTGCTCGGGAAGAAGACAAATGCACAAAGAATAGTCTCATATACATTCACCAAAATCATAGATTTCTAAAATGTCTCTTGCTCTTCATTCATTCAGAGGTAAGAATATTGCTTATCATTCACAAAGGGAAAAAGGCCCTTCTTACATTGAGTGAGCTCTCTTTTATAAAACAAGAGAGACTCTTCATCTCTCGTGGTTGTTCTCTTCATTTTCCACTAATTTATTTTACATTTTCAGAACTGAATATGTGATAGTTATAAATGGGAGTTGAAGAGACTCCTAAGTGGTTATTTCCACCCTTAGGTCGTTCATAAATGACATTCGATTGAAAATATTAGTTAATTTGTCTGTTGACATTGTCTTATATACCTTGAGCTATCAGGCAACCATTTCTGATGTTTTCCTGGTGATTAATATTTTTTTATATTTTTCTCCTCTTTCTTATCTTTCCATCGAGCTACAATTAATGGTCTAATTGTGTTGCCTATAACTTGAGGTATTATTGTTGGAGCATAGCATAGCTTGTTCTTCAACTAAATTCAGGTTCCTTCTATGTTTTTTATTTTCGAACAATTTTCACTCAGTATCTTCCAACACTTGTTATCCCACCCTGTTCCTCTCTCTTCTAGATTTCCAACGAGCTATCTTAGACCTAATTTTGTTTCTCGTAGCCCCATATATGGCTTCTTGAAGTCTGCACTATTATTTCTGCCCCCAAATCTATGGTTTGTTGTTTTCTTCATTTTCTAATGTCCTCTATCACATTTCATTCTTAGAGACCTATGTCAATATGTTCCCTTTTATGTTACCTTTCCAACGAGGTATCATGGGATGAATTCCAACACCTACAACCCAAGTTATGCTCATTTGAAAAATGTTGTTCAGTAGTCGTCAATCATGCATGTGGGTGAATCTGGGCCATTGATCCTTAACCTGAAAAAATAAATCCCACATGCATAAGAGAGTTTAGCACTTAGTGATTTAAATGGTTTTATCCCCAATATCTAGTTTGAATAAGAACCTGGGTGGGCATAGGACCTGGCTTGTAATATAATTTTAGTTAATTTCCCTCCTAAAAATTAGGGAAATAATTAAAAAAAAAAAATAACAAAATTATTTACATTAATTACAAATAGAAAAAAAAAAACATCCCCTAATCCTATGTGAAAAACAAAGAAAATTAAAATTAAACCAATCTAATTACCCCCATTAATGCAAAAATAAAAAATTTATAAAATTAAAACAAACAAAATATTAAAATGTCCCCCCCCCCAACATCGCCAAAATGGACATAGTCCAAAGTCTTGAACCCAGGCCTTCGTCATATATGAATTTCCCCCCATGGTCTTCGTCATAGGCTTTTAAATTTCCCAAGCCTAGGTCTTCTTCATCAGATAGGTGCACTCACCATTTATCTCACACTCCAGTCCACACTCCAAATGAGGAAGAGGTACACTCCACTCAATACTCACTTCCAAAAACGAAATAGAGAATTAAAATAATAACATTTCCCATAATACACACTTTCCAAAAATATTAAAATAATGGGATTTCAATCCATTCACATTCTTCAAGATCAAATATTAAAGTAATTTTCCATTAAGTAATGCATGGTTGTCATCGTCGGGAGTGTTAGACAACTGAGAGGGGGGGGGGTGAATCAGTTGTTACCGTGCTTAAACAATTATGCTTCTTTTAAAACTCTTTGCAAAAACACTAAATGATGATCACAATAATGCAGAGAAACAAACCCAGGCACATTCAGCATCAGTCACATATATGAGTAACACAGAGACAGATATTTTCCGAGGAAACCCATGCAAGGTAAAAACCTCTTTTTCTTTATATGATCAGTAATAATTACATTCTTTACATTATCATACATATGAGCACCAACTCATAATGAGGCTACAACCTCTATTTTGCAAGCTGCAACTTGCTGAGAGCACCAACTCTCTGTTTTCTCTAGCACCCACTAGAAGGAAACACCAACTAGAAGGAAGCACCAACTCCCTGGTTTCTATAGAACCAACTAGAAGGAAGCACCAACTCCCTGAGTGTTTCCAGCACCAACTGGATAGAAGCACCAACTTCCAATCATACAGGCACCAACCTGTATACCAGAGAACAAGAGTTCTCCCTTGCACCACCCTGCCACCCTGGTTTCTCTGGCTGTAACCAGATGGAAGCTACAACTCCCTGTGTTCAAGCACCCACTTGAACCTCTGAGGACAATAGTCCTCCTGAGAAACTCCCAAACTCCCTCATATATTAATTCTTTGTTACTCAAACTTATCACAATGATATAATGTTCAACAATGGCTTACCAGACTCATCACTGTTCTGCTGCATTTCGTTACTCTATCTGCCTCATTGCCTTCCTGCACACCTCACTTGCGCTGTTTGTTTTTCTGCCTTTTAAGATCTGTGCACCATACCCATTCACTGCACAGATCCTCTTCTATTCAATTCAGCTGATGCACTCTCCTTCTTCTTCACACATGAATCACCTTCACCAGCTACAATCACAGCAAATTCCAACAGCAATAGCAACTCCATCTCTTCTCTGTACCGTGTACTTATAGCTTCTGTGCACCTCGTACATGCAATGTGCGCCTTTCCTCTGCATTCTCACACCGTGTCGATATCCTCCACCTCTCGAGTTCTCTTCCTGATCATCATGGTAACTCTTCAGCTTCTCTGGCGGTTTACCCACGCGTTCAACATCACTGGGTGTTATGCTGAGATTCCTCAGCCTCTCTGGCAGTTGAGACTCTTCGTCTTCTCTGTAACAGTCGAGCTCATCCTTTCTGTTTCAATTACAAGATATTTTTCCTCCAGAATCACCAACCATACACAGTCTGTCTCATTTTATTTTATACACACCCCCATGGCGGTTCCACTTCCCATTTCCTTGGGCAAAATAAAGACAATTGTCCAAGCAACTGAAAGGCCAACTGAAACGCTAACTGATTTGCAATCATGAGTCCATTTTGCTAACTGAATCCAAACTCAGTAGTTAACTGTGAGAGAGAACAGTAACCCTTCGATCAATACTTGATCCAACGGTTCAGATCCAATCAGGATTTCACACATCGCGATTTCGGCATTCTTGGCGTTCATAGTTTTTGTTACTTACAAATCCCGATCCCCGAAACTCTGTGAAGAAGTCATATCAATAGTCCAGATCATTTCTTGATCTAACAGTTCAGATTCAATCGCGATTTCGCATATCGCAAAATCGGCATTCTTGATGCATTGAGTTCTTTGCCTCTTGAATTCGCGATCCCCGAAACTCCGTGAGAGGTCAGATCAACGGTCCAGATCATTTATGGATCTGACGGTCTAGATTCAATCGACTTTCGCATATCGCGAAATCGGAATTCATGTTGCAATGTGTTCTTTCCCTTTTGAATTCGCGATCCCCGAAACTCCGATATGGAGTTGCATCTACGGTCTAGATCCAAGCTTGATTCTACGGCTGTGATTGCATCGTAATTTCGCATATCGCAAAATCGACATTCCTGTGGTGAATGTTCTTGTCACTTCCAAATCCCGATCCACGAAACTCCGATAAGGAGTTAAATCAACAGTCCAGATCACTTCTTATCTTAACGGCTGCGATTAAATCGCGAAATTGCACATCGCGATTTTGAGGTTCTTGTTGTCAAGTGATTTTGACATTTCAAAGTCCCGATCCCCGATACTCCATGAAGAAAATCAACGGTCCAGATATCCTTCTCAATTCAATGGCTACGATTGAATCACGATATCGCATATCACGAAATCGGGGTTCTTGATGTCAAGTGTTCTTGTCACTTCAAAGTCCCGATCCCCGATACTGACTGGAATTAAAGGTCCAGATCAAAGCTTGATCTGACGGCTCAGATTTCATCGCGATTTTGCATATTGTGATTACGCCCACTTCTCCTTGCACTTTAAAGACCGTGCAGGTTCTCTTCGATCCAACAGTGATCGGACCCTACACTCGGATCTGATGGCTAAGATATGTCTCCCTCTTTAGAGTCCTCTTCTTGTCTATATTCAGATCTAACGGCCCTCGTTCTGTCGGGATTTCACCTTGGCTTTTCCCGATGGTAAACCTCATGCAGCTCCTGTCTGATTTGACGGTTGACGGGATTTCTGAATGAGATCCAACGGCTGTGGATCTCTATCTTCCTTCTCTTCTGCGAACTCCTGTATCTTGAGCTTTGTTGCGTGCATGCTCCTCGACATTGTTCCTCCTGATATTTCACTTCCGAATCCCCAATGGATTCTTGGACTTCTGCATCTCTGCAGAGTCTTCACATGCACACTCTGATTCTGCCATCTTCACTATTGTACTTAAGCCATCATCACTACTGTACTTGCCATCAATGACAA
>ML777269.1:1402680-1429835 GCA_009831015.1 Picea engelmannii
TTGTTGTTGTTTATATGTTTATCTTGATTTTATTAAGACTTTTTTTTAGAGTAATTTTTGTTTTAATAATGTAATTTTTTTCTTTTAATTTTAATTTTTTAAAAGTTTTATAAAAAGAAGTTAATTTTTTTTAGTTTGTTTTTAAATTTCATTTTTCTTTTAAAATTGTGTATTAATTTAAAAAAAAATTGTAGTTTTTTCTATAGTTTTCTTTTAAATGAAAGGGGAGAGACGACGAGGTCAATAGGGAATAATTTGTTTTTCCTTTTTTTCGCGTTTTTTCCCTTAGAGTGTACTAAAAGTAGGTGTTTTTTTTACCTAAGAACACCTAAAATATTTAATAATTTTATTTAAAATATATTTTTTTTAAATTACAATTTCTTCAAAAACCTTTAGAGTTTGTTCTTTGAAAAAAATATATTTTTCATAAATGATGAAATTGAAAAACTTTAGTAACCCTTTTAAAGGACAGAAGCTCCCTATTGAATGGAATTTATCTTTAGTGATCTTGAAACCCCCTTATAAATTACTCCAATTTATTTAATCAATGTTCCCTAAGGTCGAATACAGAAGAAGAGTGTGTTTATATAAGAAGGATTAGGGATAACCTTGGTATGTTTAGTGATTGTGGGATAAATAAAATAAAATATAATACAATAGTTAATTACCTAATAGATGAGAAATAAAAATAATAAAAACTTTATTTAATTTTGGAGGGAAAATTCATTGGCCAAGTTATAGGATTATTTAAGGGAGGGTAGATGTGTGTATCATCCTATGTTTTTGGTGAGAAAACATGGGATCATCTAATAGAGAATTTTCCATTTCTAAAGAATCATTATCGTGTTTACGTACCTATTGTTTTGGTATTGGTGAATATTATAGAAATACATCTGATGTCAAAGAAGAGTTATATTTTTCACCAATGAGGAGTTTGACCATAGGAAAGCAATGAGATTGAGAGTGTTGATGAAGAACTTTATAATTTTGATTACTTTTAAGGAATCACTAATGAAGTGGAATAATATGATAGCGACCATTCTCCTTGACATTTTGATGATAACATCAATGATATGGGCAATATTCAAAATCTGCATCCAAGTGATGATTTGATAATAGTTTAAATTATTGGGATAATAATTGTCCTCATAGTAATGACTTTAATGGAATCATTGATGGCATTGGTGATGAAGCATATATCCCTTCAACCAAGGATTTTTATAGAAATGCTACTGATGATAACGTGAAAAAATATATTCCTATTAGTGGAGATTCCAATGGTAGCATTAGTGTAGAGAAGAAATGTGAGAATGTTTCAAATGTTTAAGGTATTAATAATGATGAAGATTTTCCTCCAAGTGGGGAATTTAAAGGCATCTATGATGATGATGAATATTTTCCTCCTTAAAGTCATTGATAATTATGATGATGATGATGATGATGATGATGATGATCGAGACTTTCCTCCAAGTGTGAAGTTTAAACGCACCAATAATGCTAATGATGATTTTCCTCTAAGTGAGGATTCTAAAGGCATCGATGATGATGGTGTTAATGATGAAGGATTTCCTCAAACTAGAGAATTTAATGACATGTATAATGTTCATGATGATTTTTCTCTAGGTGAATACCTTCATGGTGGATCCAATGACATTTTTGAATATAGTGATTATTTTGTAACCAAGTTTGACATTACTTGTAATAATGAGGTTAGTTAAATGAAGATGATGGCATGCCTAGGAATGAAAATCAAATTCTAAATCATTTGCATGTTGCAATTTGAGGTCGTTAGTTTTCTCTTATTGATTCTCCTAGAAATGTTGAGTATGATGATAGTTGACGTAGGACCGCACTCCTCGGAGCACGCCCACTCACACAGGATCTTCTTCTCCTTGACCTGAAGAACTCTAAGGTTCTTCTATTTCCCTATCGGGAAATCTGCACCCCACAGATTCTCCTCGCGATCCCCCTTTCTCTACTTATCGGAAGATTGGAACTCGCGGCTTCGCAAGTTCACTGTCGATTTCTGGGCTCTCGAATCCCCGAGACTCGATGACTCAGTCAACGCTGACCTCTTTCCGTATCTATCGAAATTTCCCTTATCGCAGTTTCGCTACTCGCGATGTCATGCAACTCGTCTTATGGACTCTCGATGCGTGATACGTCAAAACTCCGACGTACATGTGCGAGTTGACTTTTCCACTTCCCATCACTTCTATCGGGATATCGGACTTCGCAGGATCGTGAATCCGGATGCCAACGTCTCGGTGCTTCTCGCTGCGGAACCCCGATGACTTATGCCACCTGTCCTCCACTCACTCCTACAGTCCCACACTGGTTACGTAACTATCGAGATATCGCGTCTCGCAATGTCGCAATTCCCGTTACCAAGTCTTGGACGCTTTTCTCACGAGATCCCGATAGGCGATCTCGCGAATAATCCAACGGCCCAAGATGACTTGGATCAACGGCTCTACCCCTCCTGAGCTTAGAACCTTTCAACACTTGCGCTGTAACTACCTCGCACCTCTGGAAGATCCCACGGCTTTCAGAATTTCATGAAATTCTCTCAGAAAGTCTCGACTATCCATTCTCCCTTTGGTGATTCTGCGAGACGAAAAAGTGTCTCCCCACGAGATTCGTTCGCCCGCTCGCAAACCTGTGAAACTTCTCTCAGACTTTCCACGACATCTTCCCTGCGCTTATCCTTCAGTAAATTCGAAGGTCTACTCCTCCTGAGCTTGTTCTCGACTTCTCAAGTCCTTCTGAGAACTCCTTGCACGCACTCCTTGTGGCAACTCTTCAACGACGTCTAAGTGTTGAAGTCTCTCGACTCTGTGCACTCCTGCAGCAGCAGTCTCTTAGTTCCTTGCTCAGGTTCGCAACCCTGAGACTTCTTCCTGGCCTGTGCACTCCTTGCACGGCACTATGCCCAACTGCACTTCTGAGACAAATGAGAACAAAAGTTATCTCTAATTGAACCCTTATGTCAACGCACTCCTTGCAGACAATTCGACTGCACTCCTTGTAGGAATTCTCTGGCTCAATTAGAGAAACAATTGAAACTCATTCACTCTTCCTCTCAGACTTCAATTCATATATGAAATCACATACACAGCATATAAAAGCAAATGCATGTCTGGAAGAAAACATTCATGAGCATAACATCAATACACAGAGAATAACACAAACCATGAATTTGAATCAAAGCTTTCTTCTATTAATTCAAATGCTTGTACATGGGTGTTCTTCATACAATCCTCTGTATGCTCTTGCTCTTCTTCCAGAATTGATAATAATACAACGATACAATGAGGGTGTCTATATCCATTTTCCCTCTTAGACTCTAAAGCTATCAAATCTAAAATTAAATTCCTATTTACTAGCATTAACTATATTAAATGGCGACTATCTACCTAAGGACGAGAGCTATCCACTCAAGGTCCATTACAATGTACAAGTGCGCCATCTCTTAAATGAGTCATTTAAGATTTGTGCAACAGTTCCAAGGCATTTTCAAAATTCGTGCTGGCTTGTCCAGCTGTCTTCCGCTCCACGATGGCTCGCTTGATGAGTTGGCGATGCTCCTGCATCATACTCCTTGGCTTGAAAACTTTCATGGGCTCCTATCCATGAGTTCCTACACGGTCTATCCATGCTTTTGTATCACTGCTTCAGTCTCCCAGCTGGCATCTTCAATTGGATGGTTCTTCCATTTGACCAGATACTCATAGTATTCCTTCCTCCTGGTCCTCTTACCCATTCTCTTGTCCAATATGCATTCCATCTGCGGCTTCTCGGCTATCGGCATCTGCTTCTTCCACTGGATTACTGGTTTCTCAGTTGCAGTGTCTGCTTCTCCAGCCCTGGATGGGTATAAATCTGCGATATTGAATATCATAGATATTCCGATGCCATCCGGCAACTCAATGTCATAAGCATTTTCTCTGAATTTCTTTAGGACCCTGCATGGCCCAATTTTCTTCATTTTCAGCTTGTTGTATGTTCCCCTTGGGAACCTTTCCTTCCTCAAATGTGCCAGAACTAGATCACCAACCTCGAACTGAAGTTGTCTCCTATGCTGATCCGCTCTGCGCTTATATTCCTGATTCGATTTCAACAATCGCTCCTTCACCTGGCTATGAAGTTTTTCATCGCTTAAGCGAATTCTTCTGCACTAGCGCTGCTAGTAGAAGTTCGTTCTGAATCCCGCAATTCAGAGACTCCTCTCGGCTACATCCCATAGAAAACCTGAAATGGACTCTTCCCTGTGCTCCGATTCACTGAATCGTTGTATGCAAACTCTGCCTATGGCAATATATTGTCCCAACTGCTATGGTGCTCTGTCACCAAGCTTCTCAGCAAGTCTCCCAGACTTTTGTTGACCACTTCCGTCTGCCCATCCGTTTGAGGATGATAAGTAGAACTAAACGCCAAGTTAGTTCCTATCTTCTTCCATAAGGTCCTCCAAAAATGCCCTATGAATTTGGTATCCCTGTCCGAAACTATCATTTTCGGCAATCCATGAAGTCGAATGACCTCCTTGAAAAACAAATTTGTGATGTGAGTCACATCGCTGGTCTTCTGGCATGGAATGAAGTGTGCCATCTTGGAAAACCTGTCCATGACCACAAAGATTGAATCAACACCTCTTTGTGTCCTTGGCAAACCTAATACAAAATCCATGCTTATTGCCTCCCATGGCCTCCCTGGTATGGGAAATGGCTGATAAAAACCTGCACTCTGCTTTCTCCCTTTCGAATGCTGGAAAAATCGACATCTGTCAACGAACCTCTTGACATCTGCTCTCATCCCTGGCCAAAAATATGACTCATTCATCTTCGCGAATGTTTTATCATGACCGAAATGTCCGGCCAATCCACCACTGTGCTTTTCCTTCAACAGGCTCTCCCTCATGGAGCAATTTGGAATACACAGTTGATTGCCTCTGAACAAAAATCCTTCCCGGATCATGTAGTCTATCCAAGGGCTTCTATCTCTGAGAACTGGATTCTCAGCTGCTTCATACGCCTCTCCAAAATCAGCATCACCTGCGTACATGTCCCTGAGATTATCAAAACCCAATGTTTTGAATCGGAATTCCTGCAGCAACAAACACTTCCTGCTCAAAGCATCAGCCACTTTTTTAATAGTACCCAAAATATGCTTAATCACAAACCTAAAATTCTGCATATACTCTACCCATTTTGCATGTTTCTGATTCAACTTCTCCTGTTGAGTCACAAATTTTAATGCATGATTATCACTGTACAACACAAATTCTTTCAGGATCAAGTAATGCCTCCACTTCTTTAATGCCTGGATGATAGCATAAAATTCCTTATCGTATGTGGAATATTTCAGTTTCGCTTCATCCAGCTTCTCGCTGAAATATGCAACCGGCCTGTCCTCTTGACTCAAGACCGCTCCTATGGCAAACCCGCTTGCATCACATTTCACTTGAAATGTCTTCAGGAAATATGGCAACACCAAAACCGGTTGTTCCGTGATCTTCCGCTTTAACAGATTGAAGCTCTTTTCGGCCTCTGTTGTCCAGTGAAAAGACTTATGCCGCTTCTTCACTGTATCCATCATTGTTGCACTAATCCCACTGAAATTCTTGATGAACTTCCGGTAGAAGCTAGCTAAACCATGAAAACTTCTCACCTCAAAAATATTCCTCGGTGATGGCCAATTCTTGATCACTTCTACCTTATCCGGATCCATCCTCAACTCATTCGCCGAAATAACAAAACCCAAATAGATGAGCTTTGTCTTCATGAATGAGGACTTCTTCATGTTTATCAATAGCTTCTCCTGCTGTAGCTTCTTCATCACAATAGCCAAATGCTTCAAGTGTTTAGCCTCCGTCTTACTGAAAATTAGTATGTCGTCCAGATATACGATGACGAACTTTTCGATGAATTCCCTCAGGACTTCATTCATCAACCTCATAAAAGTACTTGGTGCATTTGTCAAACCAAACGGCATGACAAGCCATTCATATAAACCCTCATTTGTCTTGAAGGTTGTCTTCCATTGATCGCCTTCTCTCATGCGAATCTGATGGTATCCGTTTTTCAAATCTATCTTTGAAAAATACTTTGCCCTGCTCAGGCAGTCCATCAGATCATCCATTCTTGGCAATGGGAATATGTACCTGATGGTTATTTTGTTGATCGCCCTTGAGTCAGTACACATTCTCCAGCCTCCGTCTTTCTTTGGACTGAGTACCGTTGGAACGACACATGGGCTCAAAATTTCCCTGACCAATCCTTTGTCCAACAACTCCTGGACCTGCTTCTTAACCTCTTCATTTTCTTGCGGCATCAACCTATATGTGGCTTTATTCAGCAAACTGGCTCCTGGTATGAGGTCAATATGATGACTCACACTCCTCATCGGTGGCAACGAACGAGGTAATTCGTCCACTATGATGTCAACGAACTCTTCCAGCAGTTCCTGAACTTCATCCAGTAAATCGTCCACTCTTGTGCTAGTCAGAACAATCCTCGGTTTCCTGACTACAAAGAATTGTGGATCTTCTTTCTTCTCCATATCTGTAAGAAGTTCCTTCCCACTCATGAGAAGTATTGTGTTGCTTACTTCCGGTTTCACTTCCTTATCCTTTATTGGAAGCAATCTATGGGTTCTCCCATCCTTCTCCAGGGTATATGTGTTCATTCTCCCATCATGAATCACATTTCTGTCATATTTCCATGGTCTACCCAGCAATAGATGACATACATCCATAGGAATGACATCACACAAGACTTTATCATTATACCCTCCTATCTTGAATTCAACCAAGCATTGTTTAGTAACAATTACCTGGTGTCCTTTCTGTAGCCACGAAACTTTGTATGGACTTAGGTGATCTGTCCTTTCCAGCTCCAGCTTTTCTACCATTTCTATAGATACGAGGTTATCCGTGCTACCACTTTCTACAATGACCTTGCATACCCTATCCTTTGTCTTGCAAGCTGTTCTGAAAAGTCTGGTCCTTTCAGCTGGATCCTCCACCTCTTTCCCAGGTGTTAAGAGAACTTTATGCATCATCAGTAACCTTCCGCCTTCTATGCCTTCGACCTCAACATCTCGCTTCTGCGCTTCGGTGATGTGAGCTTCTCCAATGTCCTTTTTTTTCTCTGGACACTCGAATGACCTGTGCCAATTCTTCCCACATGTGAAGCATGTGATGACTCCATCTCTTCCCCTTCCTCTACCTCTGGTATGAGGAAAAGTCTTTGCGTCAGCATAATCTCCCTTTGGTTGATTATGTTGCCCTCTCTGTTCAACATATGGCAATCTCTGTGAGGTTCCACCTCTTTCAATCTTACCCTGAGGTTTCTTCCATTCCTCCTTGGGCTTCTAGTATTTTTCCTGGGCAACTGCCTTGCCTCTGGGCTGACTCCTGCCTCACCCTCGCTGACCTTTCTTACAGATCGACTTCTCTTCAACTTTCAAAGCCATCTGATAAGCATCCTCTACCGTTTGGATGGTTACCATGCTCAATTCATCCTGAATGTTGTATCTCAGACCATTCAAATATCTGGCAACCTTTTCATCATCGCTCTCCCGATGACCTGCTCTGATGTTCAGTCGATAAAATTACTCAGTGTATTTTCTCACTATCATCAGTTTCTGTCTCAGGTTCTGCATCCTCCTGAACAGAGTAATTTGATAGTCTCTTGGGATGAACTTCGCTTTCATATTTGCGATCATTCGATCCCAACTTTTGATCTTTTGCTTTCCTTTGCAGCGTCTATCAGCTTATAACTCGTCCCACCATAATGCTGCATGTCCCTTCAAGTGTGTGATAGCATTCCTGACCTTCTTATCTTCTTCGACCTCTTCATAGTCGAAGTAGGTGTCAAGAGCTCGGATCCAATCCAGTAGCTCTTCTGTATCCAGATTTCCCTCATAAACTGGAATGTCCATCTTCGCCTTTGCACCCATTCTGGCAATAGATTTAATTAGGCGTTCATTCGCTACATCCTCGGCTGTGACTTCCTCATTTCGTTCAGCTTCAATCTCGCTCTCGAAATCACTAAGATCCCCTGCACTAGCTGTGCGTCTTTGAGTTGTCTCCATCTCCTCGAGTCTTGCTCGGAGATCTCTCATCTGTCTCTCCATTTATGTATTTCCTATCGGCCTGCCTCTTCTCCGCACCTCCCTGTCCTCTGGATCAGGTGATTGTCTTTCTCTCCTCGGCGGCATGGTAAATTTCCTTCTTCTCTGCTATAGAAAGCAAAGAGATATTCCCGCTCTGATACCACTTTGACACTGGACCGCACTCCTCAGAGCATGCCCACTCACACAGGATCTTCTTCTCCTCGGCCCGAAGAACTCTAAGGTTCTTCTATTTCCCTATCGGGAAATATGCACCCCACAGATTCTCCTCACGATCCCCCTTTCTCTACTTATCAGAAGATCGGAACTCACGGCTTCGCAAGTTCACTATCGATTTCTGGGCTCTCGAATCCCCGAGACCCGATGGCTCAGTCAACGCTGACCTCTTCCCGTATCTATCGAAATTTCCCTTATCACGGTTTCACTACTCGCGATGTCATGAAACTCGTCTTACGGACTCCTGATGTGCGATACGCCGAAACTCCGACGTACACATGCGAGTTGACTTTTCCACTTCCCGTCACTTTTATCAGGATATCGGACTTCGTGGGATCGCGAACCGGACGCCAACGTCTCGGCGCTTCTCGCTGCGGAACCCCGATGACTTATGCCACTTGTCCTCCACTCACTCCTACGGTCCCACACTGGTTACGTAACTATTGAGATATCGCGTGTCGCAATGTCGCAATTCTCGTTACCAAGTCTTGGACGCTTTTCTCACGATATCCCGATAGGCGATCTTGCGAATAATCCAACGGTCCAAGCTGACTTGGATCAATGGCTCTACCCCTCCTAAGCTTAGAACCTTTCCACACTTGCGTTGTAACTACCTCGCACCTCTGGAAGATCCCACAGCTTTTGGAATTTTGTGAAATTCTCTCAGAGAGTCTCGACCGTCCATTCTCCCTTTGGTGATTCTGCGAGACGAAAAAGTGTCTCCCCACAAGACTCATTCGCCCGCTCGCCAACCTGCGACGCTTCTCTCAAACTTTCCACAACAGCTTCCCTGCGCTTATCCTTCAGTAAATTCGAAGGTCTACTCCTCCTGAGCTTGTTCTCGACTTCTCAAGTCCTTCTGAGAACTCCTTGCATGCACTCCTTGCGGAAACTCTTCAGACGTCTAAGTGTTGAAGTCTCTCGACTCTGCGCACTCCTGCAATAGCAGTCTCTTAGTTCCTTGCTCAGGTTTGAAACCCTGAGACTTCTTCCTGGCCTGTGCACTCCTTGCACGACACTGCGCCCAACTGCACTTCTGAGACAAATGAGAACAAAATTTATCTCTAATTGAACCCTTCTGTCAACGCACTCCTTGCGGACAATTCGATTGCACCCCTTGCAGGAATTCTCTGGCTCAATTAGAGAAACAATTGAAACTCATTCACTCTTCCTCTCAGACTTCAATTCATATATGAAATCACATACACAGCATATAAAAGCAAATGCATGTCTGGAAGCAAACATTCATGAGCATAACATCAATACACAGAGAATAACACAAACCATGAATTTTAATCAAATCTTTCTTCTATTAATTCAAATGCATGTACATGGGTGTTCTTCATACAATCCTCTGTAAGCTCTTGCTCTTCTTCCAGAATTGATAATAATACAACAATACAATGAGGGTGTCTATATCCGTTTTCCCTCTTGGACTCTAAAGCTATCAAATCTAAAATTAAATTCCTATTTACTAGCATTAACTATATTAAATTCCGACTATCTACCTAAGGACGAGAGTTATCCACTCAAGGTCCATTACAATGTACAAGTGCGCCATCTCTTAAATGAGTCATTTAAGATTTGCGCAACAGTTCCAAGGCATTTTCAAAATTCGTGCTGGCTTGTCCAGCTGTCTTCCGCTCCACGCTGGCTCGCTTGATGAGTTGGCGATGCTCCTGCATCAATAGTGAGGATGGCATTCCTCCTAGTGATGATGATATTCCTATAAACACAATGGATACAATATAGAGAAGCATTGCATCTACATCCAAGACTAGGAACATGACTAGACCTCTTTATATCTATCAAAATCATTCTAGTTATACAAGGTCTAGGAAAGAATCGCCCATAAGCATAAGTTATATTAATGATTGTATTTCAACTACATGTTATCAAAAGAAATGTTTGAAAGGTAAACTACAAGTATGCCTTAGAGAAAAGGAATGCATATTTATTAACGAATAAAAACATGTGAAATTCGTATGTAGTGGGATGCATGATATGTACAATGCCATGTTATGAATGTCACATTGGAAATGTTTTACTCTACAAAAAGGAATTCAAAGGAGTTCACTCAATTGGTAATATTCATTTATGAAGAATCTAAACATGACTACAAAAAAGATCATACATTTGATTCAAAATCACAACATGGACAAGAAAATGGGCCTTTAACAAACAATGGAATATCATGGATGTGTCACTTATTTTTAGGCATGAAGAATGTACACTAGATAAATAAATAGTACATATCCAAATAATTACAAATAATATGCTAAATCTACTAAAGGAAATGGTAATTTCATTACATATGCATATTTTACAACAACATGGAAACAAGAATTCAACAATGTCCTTATTCCTAAAAATTCAAGGATGGGGATTGTGGGGGCGGGGGGCATTCTAAGAATCCTCCTTCCCCTCAATTATTTTATTTTAATTTTAAATTTTTTTCTATTTTTTTTCTTAATTAATTTTTCTAATATGTAATTTATAATATTATTTTTTATTTGTTTGTTTCTAGGTTTTTTTTATTTTTTTTATCCAATTATTTTTTTCCATTTATTAAAAAACTTCTTTTTAATTTGTTTTTTTTAAGTTTTTTTATTTTTTATTTTTTTAATTAAAAGGTTTTTTTTTTATTTTGGAATAAAATAGAAGAATCAATTACAAAAATGGAGGTTCTATTACAAGAAATGAAAAAAAAAAAGTCAAGAAAATAAAC
Source organism: Picea engelmannii (assembly GCA_009831015.1). Classification (NCBI taxonomy): domain Eukaryota; kingdom Viridiplantae; phylum Streptophyta; class Pinopsida; order Pinales; family Pinaceae; genus Picea; species Picea engelmannii. The sequence continues at coordinate 1,413,758 of ML777269.1, forward strand.
AATCAAACCAAGAAGAAGGGGTCGAAGAAAATCATAATCTTAGGAACAAGATTAAAGAACTAGAAGAAAAATTAATTAACAATTTATCCCTAAATAGTTTAGAATGTAAATTGGATATCAAACCCATAAAAGAGGAAATGAATAAGCCCCATAGATTTATACCATGAGAATAACAAAATATCATTGAACCTCATACTTTTTGGTATAAAAGAGCATAAAGATGAGGACACGCTAGCAATAGTCATGGAAGAACTAAAAAATAAGTCACAAATTGCAACAACTTGGCTCACAGAAGCAAAGAAGATATACACAATAATTGTACATAAAGAAAAGTTGATTCATGTTAAGGTAAGATTTAGTGACCATAAATATGGCATACTCAATAAATCTCTGAGATTAAAAATGTCAAGAATATTTATAAATCAAGACCTCATTCCAGAAGACCAAGTTGAATTAAGGAAGGAATTTCAAAAGGTAAAAGAAGCTTGGAAAGAAGGAAAATGGGAAACAATTGGAAATCAAAAATATATTATTAGGGATAAATACCACAAATATAATAATAAACAAGAATTTGGGACACTCCAAATCCTCTTGGAACTGTCATGTCTTTCCATGGTGCAACGGGCATATATTAATTTGGATCCCGAGTGAAATTGATATTATATTTTTTTGTTGAAACTTGGGAGCATGAAGAATCTAAGCTCCTGACATAGAAGGATTTTTTTTTGTCGCTTGCATGGAACAATAAATTTCCATGTAGATGGATTGAAGGCATAGTTTTCTACATAAAAATGAACATTTCTCGTCGCATTTGGGTTCATAATAAATACCCTCTCAATTAGTGCATATGGATGGATATTTCAAATATTAATCCTAATAATATTTGTATGGAAATATGGTATTTCACACCTATTAATTCTACGTTTTATAAGAAAAACAATCTAGATAAAAAAGTGTCCCTATAAAAGCTTAGAAAAAAATATTTACAATCTAATAAATGAAGGTAGTATCCCCCTGCAATGATACTTTAATGCTAGAACTGCAACTAATCAAGTTATTCTTTTAAGAAATGATTCCAACCCTAATCCTTTATGGCTAGATGAGGACCTTGTTTTAGCTAATAGATACAAAAAAAACTCTAAAGACCTGACCAATAATTTGTTTGGTACCAACCTAATCAAGCTATACAATTCTCAAGATTTAATAATTTTCAATGGTCTAATGAAGTGGTTGAATTATAACCGGATGACTTGTATCCATGGGTTAGGTAGCAGTGTCATGGATCATGTGATATCATATATCCTCATATACAATCAAACAATAATTTTTGACCTTTTAAATGACCATGAGCTCAACAATAATCATAGGCCCTTAACCATGAATCTAAACTTTGTCATGCAGAAAATCCCCATTGAAGAGAACTTTTATAGCCAAAGGCATTTTCTTTTTTACAAAAATAAAGCTAATCTTTTCTTAAAGGACTTAAATAGTGAATTAAATATCCTATCATATAAGAACAATATTGAAGACCTGTATTATAATTTTACTACTGTAAGCATCTCTACTTCCATTAAAAATTTATTTATCAAGATGTTATGTAAAAAGAAAAATAGAACAACCAACCCTCGATACAATAATGAGTGTAAAACTGCTAGAAAATCCATTAGAGATGCTTCTAATGAGTCCTTAAAATATAATAAGACAAATAGATACAAAGCCTAATTAAAAGGGAAAAAAGAACTACATAAATAGGAATCAAGAGAAGCTTTTGCATCTATCTAACATAGATTCTAAGAAGTTTTGGAGGCAAATTATGACTCGTAAAACTAAAGAAAATAATAAGATTTACCTGAAGGAATGTAATTCTTCCCTTAAAAATATTTATGAATCCTCTTATGTTGTGGACAACATTCATAATGTTTCCATAGAGGATGAAGTTTTTTCTATAGAATACATAAATTTGGGGGTTAAGCAACTCGCAAAAGGGAAACCAAAGGACATTGAAGGCTACTAAGATGATATTTTAAAAAATGGAGGGTATATCCTCATCCCTCCCATACACAAGCTCTTCAATTTAGCAATCAATCAGGGCTTCCCTAAGCCTTGGATTCAAAGCCTCACTGCACCTATTTTTAAAAGTGGGGATAAAAACAATCCCTCTAATTATAGGACCCTTATGATTAGCCACATTTTACTCAAGCTATATGGAAGTATTTTTAAAAAGAGAATCAACATATGGCTATAAAGCCACAAAAAAAGAGCTAAAGGCCAGGTTGGATTTAAAGGATATTGTTTGACTATGGACCACCTTGTTATGGTTAGGATCATTGAAGAGGAGTGTTGTAATAATAAAATCTATCTCCTTTGTTGTTTCATTGAATTTAGAAAATGTTTTGACATAGTGACCATGACTAACCTTTAGAATATGTTAGAAGAGATAAATTTTCCTTTGAAGTTGAGAGTTTCCATGGTAAGGTTGTACGATAATGTTATTGCCAAGTTTAGGAACATTGAGGGCTCGTTGAAGGAAATTAACTATAATATAGGAGTTAGGAAAGGTTGACCCCTATCCCTACCCTTTTTGGCATATACATTGACAAGTTAGAAGTTAGAAGACTATTTGGAAGATGAAGGTTGTGTCAGCTCAACTGTCATTGGTATAATCATCATCCTTCTTGTTTACATTAATGATATTGTTTTTATGGAGAGGAGTCCCTATGACCATAGTAAGCAACTAAGAATCCTCAAGGACTTCTTCTCTAATATGGGTAATGACTGTGAACACTCACAAATCAAAGGTTATGATAATTAAATCCAAAATATCACCTATGGTACTTTCATTTATGAAAACAATAGCTTGGAGTAATGATCCAGGTTGATATTGGTGGCCACCCACCTATTCCAACTAGTTCCTTTTGGAAGTTTTTAGTTCAACATGTTTCTCTGTAATGATGACATTTCTTTGTAATTGTGGGTTCTGCACTTTCGGGGCTATCCTGAAGCCCTACACAACATCCAAGTGGATATTTGTGGCCACCCACCTATTCCAACTGGCTTATTTTGGAATTTTTCATGTCAATACATCTTTTTGTACTTCCAAAGCCGTTTTGGGGCCCTAAACAATGTTTTCTTGGCTTGCCATAGTCAAACTATAGACAAAGTCAAATTTTGATGGCATAATGTGTAGTTCTCTAAAATACCTTTTCAATGGGATATCACACACCTAAAACATAGTCATATGCAAAAGTTACGACCCTGGGAATGTGAGGTACCAACTTAACCCTCGGGGCCCACATAACTTTTGGCGTTTCATATCCTAGGGTTAGGTTTTTGGATGTCTAGGGTTTTTACATTCATGAGCAATGTTAAAAAGGCCCCTGTAGCCTCATTGTAATGATTCTGCTCAGACAGATGCACATAGTAGTCACATCTCTTCTCAGAGATAACTACCACCATTCGAGCAAGTTGTTTTCAGTTCTGCAGTTTTACAATTCCAACCTATTTTATTTATTCAATGGAAGTTATTGTTCACTGAATATATATTGTTGTTCTCCGTATCTCTGTGTTATTGTATTCAATCTGTTATTTATTTTGTTCCACTCATAAATCCGGATCAATGGTATCAGAGCAGTTTGCTCTTAATTTATTTTTCTTCATGCATGTCCCCAACAAGATCTGGGTACAATAAGTTGGGACTCGAACCAGTCGAACCTTTGCAAGATAGGTCATGCCAAGATAGAAAAAAACTCATGGGGGACAAGAAGAAAGATGATGGAGCAAGAGATCCTTTTAAATTGTTTCTCAAGGAATCCCTTGGACGAAAAAGGAACGAAATAATGGACAGATTTTCATAGATCCTTCAGTGGCTTCCCATAGGAGACAAATATTCATCAAGAGGTCATGCAACCCCCTTCAAGGTACAAGTGAATTTTGATATTCCATTATCTTAAGGACTAATAGATGCAGATGTTGTAGATAAATGGTTGAATCTTCTTAAAGTGTATTTTTCGGTCCATAATTTTTCCGATAGGGAAAATATTACTTTTTCACTCCTCAAGGTCGTCCCCCATGTTAAGGACTAGTGGGATACTTACTCTGAGAAAAGGGCCATAGAGGAATTTGCAATATTTGTGGTCTCCTCCACATGGGATTCCTTCAGGGATGTCATTAAAGAACAGTACTACCCTGTTGGAATCTACGAGGACCAATACACAAGATGGACCACCCTGTGTCAAGAAAGGGACCAAACAGTACCATATTTCACCAATATTTTCCATACCCTACGCACCAAATTGGGTATCACATACTTTGAAAGACATTTGTTGCTCAAATATCGCGTTTTTCTACATAGATACATTCAAACATAAATGAAGTTTTTGGACATCGAATAATTAAGTACGACTTATAGATATGCTATCAAGATCAAGCAGAAATTTAAGTAGAAGAGGCGAGATTTTGGATCTGAAAACTCCTCATAGTCGAAGCAGGTAAAAGGTGGCCCCAACCCATAAAACAAGGGACAGAGAAAATATGGCCACTCTCAGGACAATGAGTCCAAGCCGCAACACAATAAGGGTAATGAGAAGTCGAAGAAGGACACGAGAAAGTGGCGTGAATACCATAAAATCCCTTGGCACAACACCGAAGAATGTCACTCCAAGAAGTCATTGGTGGTTGAGCTGAAAGCTTCTAAGTCAGAGGCATATTCTGACTCTGAATCAAATCCAGAAGGAGGGAAGTGGATTATCAATGTTCAACCCATCGCCACTATCACTACCACCAAAGTCCAGCCAAGTGAACCAGAAGAACCAGAGGAAGGGGAACTCCTCTTTCACTCACAGATGTGGGTAAAGGGGGGTCTGCTTCATTTCATTATCAATAGCGACAATTAGAAGAATCTGATCTCAGCAGAGGTCATCAAGCGGATGGACCTACCGATGACACTGCACCCGCAACCCTACACCATAGTCTGGCTTTGCCAAGGAAGAGATCTTCGCATCAACCAACAATGTCTTCTTCCCTATGACATCAAGCCCTTCAAAGATGAGGTATTGTGTGATATTTCTCCCCTTGAAGTTTGTGATGTTCTTTTAGGAAAACCATATTTGTGGAAGTGACATGTTGTGTATGAGTTTAGACCCCGCGTTGTTATTATTACTTTGGTTAGACAATTGTACAGGATACCAGAGGTAACATCACCTAATGTTATTTCTTTAATCTTTGCTAAGCAATGCAGTAAGGTCATTTCACAAACCGAGAAGTTCATATTCTTTGTGATCCATGCTCACAGTAAGCAAAATATCGTTACCACATATGTGATCTCTACACAGAGCCTCCCTTTGCAACAGAAGCAAGTGGACAGAATCGTGGAAGAGTACAGAGATATCTTCTCCTCACCCATCGGGGTACTGATGCACTACCAATTCAAGCATCCAATTGATATGACCCCTGGTGAACCTCTGCCTAATGGACTATATTATCGTCTCTCGGTGATGGAAAATGACGAAACTAAGCGTCAGATACAATAGATTCTTCAAAAGGATCACATCATACCTATATCCTCCCCTTGCAGAAGCCTGATTGTACCAGTGCATAAGAAAGATGGGCCCTGACGACTCTACATTGATTACAGAGCATTAAAAAAATCACAGTCAGGAACCGGTACCCAATTCCCTAAATTGATGACCTTCTTGACCAACTCAAGGGGGCCAAGTTCTTCAACAAGATTGACCTAGAGTCTAGCTACCACTAGGTTCCCATCAAACTGACTGATGTATGGAAGACATTTTTCAAATATAAAGAAGGTCTGTTCAAATGGTTGGTCATGCCCTTTGGCCTAACAAATGCACCAACAACTTTCATGAGGTTGATGGATGATGTATTGAGACCCTTCACCAACTCTTTTGTGGTGGTATATCTAGACGACATACTCATATTCAAGAGAAATTGGGAGGAGAACATGCAGCATATTCAACAGGTTTTGAGCACTCTGCAACGGCACAAGCTATATGCCAACTTGGAAAAATGCTCCTTTGGCATGAACAAGGTTCAATAATTTGGATACATTATTGATGAACATGGGGTACATGTGGATCCAACTAATATCCAAGTCACATGTGACTGGCCAACCATGACCACAATAACTGAGCTTTGGAGCTTCTTAGGACTTACCAACTTCTACCAACGGTTCATGTTGGGATTCTCCCATATTGCATGGGCCCTCAGCTAAGTGACCAAGGGCAGTGGCAAGGAAACTTTGATGTGGGGGAAGGCACAACAACGACCATTTGATGATCTGAAGCATCACTTATGCTCAGCTCTAGTACTCTCCTTACTCGATCTGCAACACTATTTGAGACTGAGACTGATGCATCTGAATATGTTGTAGGCGCAGTTCTCACTCATCATGGTCATCCAGAAGAATACCATAGTGAGACACTCTCAGATAATTTTCAGAAATACCCCACCTATGATAAGGAAATGTATTCCATTGTACAAGTCTGTCACCAATTGAAACATTACATTCTAGGAAAGGAGACAATCATCCACACTGATCACAAGCCTCTGTAGTTCATACAGACACGGGGGAAGTTGCAGAACGATCGTCATCAGAAGTGGTCCACATACCTGCAGTAGTTCCATATCAACATCAAGTATAAGGTAGGGAGCACAAATCGTGTCACTGACTACCTCAATTGACCTCTTGTGGCTGCACTCATCATCATGCTCCATTAATTGGGTCCTTTTGACAGTTTATAGTTCAACATGTTTCTCTGTAATGATGACATTTCTTTGTAATTGTGGGTTATGCACTTCTRAGGCTATCCTRAAKCCCTACACAACATCTAGGTGGATATTGGTGGCCTCCCACCTATTCCAMGTGGCTTATTTTGGAATTCTTCATGTCAGTGCATCTTTTTGTACTTTTGGGGCCGTTTTGGGGCCCTAAAAGTGTTTTTTTTTTGGCTTGCCACAGTCAAACTATCATCAAAGTCAGAGTTTGATGGTATAATGTGTAGTTCTTGAAAATACCTTTCCAACATGCTATCACATGCCTAAAACGAAGCTCGTATGCAAAAGTTATGACCCAAGGAAGTTGAGGTACCAACTTATCCATCGGGGCCAACATAACTTTTGGCATATCATCTCTTAGGGTTAGGTTTTTGGATGTCTAGGATTTTGGCATTCATGAGTAATGTTAAAAACGTCTCTAGAGCCTCATTGTAATCATTATGCTCAGACAGATGTGCGTAGCAGCCACATCTCTTCTCAGAGATAGCTACCGCCATTCAAGCAAGTTCTTTTTCAGTTCTGCAGTTTTACGGTTTCAACATATTTTATTTATTCAATAGAAGTTGTTGTTCATTGGATATTTGTTGTTTTTCTCCATATCTTTGTGTTATTGTATTCAGTTTGTTATTTATTTCGTTCCGCTCATAAATCTCTATCAAGTAATTTCCTTCATACAAATATCTCAGAATCGATATTCATCACAAGCTCTTTTGGAACTATAGTGTTGAGAAAGGGATAAATGGAGGGTGGAAATCTTAAAATGCACTTGAAAACAATTGTAAATTAGGAAACCTTTGGCTATGGCATACAAAAAAACTCCTCTTTGAGACTCTCATCACTCATGTTATCTTATATGGATGTGAAGTTTGAGGATGCAATATATCTATAGAATCATGGAGAAATATAGAGCGGATCCAAACTATATATAACTTATAATCTCAAAATTAAAGGTAACACACCCTATCTTATCCTCCTTACATAAGTGAACCTTTCCTCCATTGAGAGCAGGGATATGATTAGGTACTTAATGTACAATAAAAAGATAAACAACATCGATGACAAGAGGCTCCCCAAAATTTGTTCAAAGTCGATCCAAAACGACCAGAGGCTGAAGCGAGGTTGGCATAAAGATGTCAAGTCTTGGTTAAATCATTGGGGAATAAATGAAGAAGTCATTATATAGAATACCAATAATATTAAAATTATTATTACATCTAAATTTAACGAGAATCTATGCTACAATAAATAATTAGAGGATAAAAAAAAATTAATATACTATAAGGGGGTGGTCAACCCTAACCTAGAAGATAAAAAATATCCCTATATTTTGACTAGTGTAAAGAAGAAAATCGACATTGTTAAAATAAGAAGAAACTCTTATAAGCTACATAGTGAAATTAGGTGTCGCAAAATTCCAAAAACACTGTGGGATGAAAGAATCTATCATCTACATGACACTAAGAGGGTTGAAGATGAAAAACACTTTCTCTTAGGGTGCCTTGCATATACCCAAATTAGATCACAATTACAAAATATTTATCACAATACCGACCTTACTAACCTACTAAGTCATCAAAACTATGGTGACCTTGGAATGCTTCTATTAATGTTTTTTGAGCATAGAAATAACATTCTAAAGAAATATAAGTAATCTCTTACCTTTCTTAAGGTATGACAGACCAATTCTGATCTCCATGCACATTAATCATCATCCGCAATATATCATTTCAATTGTTTTTTCCACATTCCTTTTGATTGCTTTAATTTTGTTTAATTTTTGTTTTTTGCTTTAAAAGTAGGTTTTCTTAATTTAAAATAATATGTTTTTCCCCTTGGTTTTGGTATTTTCCTTTATTATTTTATTTATTTATTTATCATTAATATTTTTTCATTTTTTTCATTATTTATGATTTTATTTGGAACAATAATGTTTTTTTAGGTCATGATCTTAAAAATGTCGCAAAGTTCAAGTCTCCCCAAAAAGGGTGCTACTCGTACATGTCTTGTAATGTCCCTAGAGGTGCTAGGCTAGGACATTAGTGTTTGTTTTCTGCTAATGTTGTTTTTGGTTGTGTGATTTTGTCAAACACTTTGTATTCATATTTTTTTATGTTATATTATTGGTTGATAACTTTCTACAAACAATATGCAAGTGTTTCCCCAATGGATATTTTGTCAAACATATTGCATACCACATAAATAAGAGACAGTGTTGGAATTTTATTATGAATGGTGAACATCAATACAATATACTTCAACAACAATAACTAAAGGTTGTTATGCAACTGCAACATGCTCCTAAGCACACAAGAAACTATCAAAACATGGATAAATGGTTCCAATGTCTCTATTGAAGATGATGCCACACTACTCCAAATCAGAAAAGGGTTGAAAACCCTCCCAAATCTATATCACTTCTATGGTCGTACTCCAATCTACCTCTTCTCGGTCGAACAACCAATCGGTTTCCTATAAATGGTGCATCTCTACTAGTCTACAAAGATCTTCATGGGGCATAGCTGGACCACCAACAATGTGTCGCGTGAAGAGGCTGAAAAACCAATGATGTGTCGTTGGACACCCGTTCTTAACCTATGATGATGTTGTCTGCCCCAATTTCCTTGAAACCCTCCTAGCACTTGCAACAATAGAGTACATATTCCTTTGACAAATTTTGTGAATTCCCTACATGATCCAAGATTCCCCTCTTGTCTAGCTAGGGTGGATATTGCACCACCAAAACCAAACCAATAGTGGAGGGGTTTTGCTAAACCCTAACAAAACAATGGCTCCAAGAGAACTTTCAAAATGAGAGATCAAATCATAATTCCAAAGTGAGGCTCTACCCCTCCTTTTATCCTTTCTCCATGACTTCTAGAACTTTCCCCTTTTTGACTAAATCAAATGTAACCCTTATCCCCTTTTTGACAAAATCAAATATTACCCTTATCCCCCTTTTCTTTCATTTTAGGATTAAAATTCACTTTTAATAATATATAAGTAACTTATTAATCTAATGTCACTTTAAATACATAACATCTCATAATTAAGTGACATTAAATAACCCCTTTTGACTCCCTTTTTCTTCACTGACAAGCCACAAAAGTCATTTCCACTTCTGAACAGGTAAATCCAAAAACGAGGACATGACAAATCCTCCCTTCCCGAAGATTGCTTGTCCTCAAGTAATGCCATCATATCCATAGGAACAAAAAACTGAACCAAGCTGGAGCTACTGATGATCCCTAGGCCCCAAACCCATCTGAAAGATGCAAAGCACCAACCACCCACAATATTGTCCTGCAATGTGCTAACACTAGGGGCCCCTTGAAGGTCATCTATCAGTAAAGCAACCAGATATTGTGAAAACTCAATACACTCTTCATAGAATGTCTCACCTAGGAAATTGATCCATTGTGCGATAGGCTCCTTAGAGTAACAACTCACTCTCCTATATGTATCAACTACCAAACTATCAACCCATAAAATCACAGGGTCCCATGATATCACTAGAAAGGACTCATCATGTTGTCATTATACTACTTTGATCATAGATATCTGGCCCTCCTGCTTAGACCGCCCTCCTAAGTTGTAATTCCTCAAAGAATCATCCCCACTATTGAGGATTATATCGTGCTAGTGGATCTTGGTAGAGTCACCGAAACCAACTCTAAAATCAAATATCCAAGAGAAGTCTATGTGGTAATAAAATAATAGGGAATCCATGATACCTAATCTCCAAGTATCAAAGAGAAAAGCCCTAATACTGCAACACCCCTAGCCTACTGCAATCATCCAAGCATCATCCTGAAAATACAATATTAATCATTTGACATAACTTCTACTATTTATAAATAGTTTATATATATCCCAAACCCTACCCACTTAATAAACCTTCATTAATGAAGCCACATCAACTAGTTAGTAGACCTTCTCACCTAACATTTATTTATGACAAACTTTAATTATTTAAAAAATGAAAACCACTTTTCATTAAGTAAGAACATATTCCTTACTTATCCAGAAAAAGTTACTACAAAACCCTAACATTATGTTATATGTTTAAGAGGAAAATGCTCTATTTTCAATGATATAAAATTGGTTACTTGTACCCATAAAAATTCTTCATGTATTCCAAGAACTGTCTAGGTTTAAAAGAATCAATCATTTACAAATAACATGTCTAAATTCTAATAAACAATTAAAAAAACCTTGCAATCAAAAATTTTAGGGTCCTTTTTTTTTTATCAAGGAAGAAATACCACCACTTAAAGATGACATTAAAAAGAATATAAACTTTCATGGGAATCCATATAATTTAAATATTAAATAAAAAATCCAATATCTAATTTTGTTAGAAAAGGTCGTCAAGAATATGAATGATTATATTAATGTGAGGTTTTCTAAATAAGAATTCCGTACATGTTAGTTTTATTTTAAAAATAAATAAACTAAAAAACCTTGCAATCAAAAATTTTAGTGTCCTTTTTTTTTTTATCAAGGAAGAAATACCACCACTTAAAGATGACATTGAAAAGAATATAAACTTCCATGGGAATCCATATAATTTAAATATTAAATAAAAAATCCAATATCTAATTTTGTTAGAAAAGGTCGTCAAGAATATGAATGATTATATTAATGTGAGGTTTTCTAAATAAGAATTCCATACATGTTAGTTTTATTTTAAAAATAAATAAACTAAAAGGTCGTCAAGAAAATGAATGATTATATTAATGTGAGGTTTTTTAAATAAGAATTCCATATATGTTAGTTTTATTTTAAAAATAAATAAATTATTTTTATTATAAAAGTGTTTATAGATTATTATATATCTAAGTTTATTTTTATTTTGGATTTATTAAGCATTTAATTTTAAAAATATTAAAAAAAAAATGAAATATGTGTAAAAAGTGTTAAGAGTTGCTTATAGTGGGTATCATTAATGTTATTGGGTATTTGATTGATTTTATTGAGTAGAGATGTCCTTTACAATTTAGTATGAGAGAAATGCTCATATAACATATCTCATTAAAATAATAATAATACTTTATATATATAACTAGTCTAGATCCATTTAACTCTTGATTTATCAAGAGTGGAGAGGGATCAAATATATAGAGGTGCAAACTTTTAACCTTTTTTCAAGTTTTACACTCTAAAAAAGGTTTGCACATCTAAAGATTTGATCCCTCTCAAAGCTTGATAGATTACTAGTTAAGATGGATTTAAGGTGATGATAATAAATCTCCAATTCAAATCCCCAATGATTAAACATACTAGTCTATGTCAACGACTTTACTAGGGATGTTACTTAGAAAGTGGGAAAGCATTCATTATATTTACCCATTACATTTTCCTTAGAAAAATTAAATTCAATAAGCTAACTCAAATGGTTGTACTTTGAACTTCATGTAAAAGATCATAAGATTGATTCAACTTGTTGCTTCTATTATGTATCTAATGAATAGATCTCTTTTTTCCTATTAATCATTTCAACTACCAATAATTATAATAATAAAAAATAAATTTTAATCTAATAAAAAAACTCTTCAACTATACATATTATTTATTTATTTAAATATTATAAATAATATTTTTTTCTTATTTTAATTTATAAATATTATACACTGATCTATTATATAGATATCTTTATCTATATTGGAATGTATAATGCATCCAACTTGTTTCAATCCAACAAACAAGAAAGAGTGGACACTCACTTAATGGTTGAAATAGAGTAGTATCATATAAAACCATCCAAATGCAGGCTTTAACGGATGTACGTTTATAATATATTTTACTTTATTTAATGCAGGCTTTAACGGATGTACGTTTATAATATATTTTACTTTATATATATATATATATATATATATGGGGCTCATAACCTCTGTATTTCGATGAAATAAACATAGACACGGGTTGCCAAACAACTAGTTCTTAAATAGGACACTTTGATGATGGTTAATACTTCCAAGGACGAAAGCTGTCATCAAACATGATATCTTTATTGATGTATATACTTATCAAAGGTATTTATTTATTTAAAAAGGTATATAATGAAGTTTTTTTATAACCATAATGGTAAGGACGAAAATTCATTTAAAAATGTTAAAAAGGTATATAAAAAGTTTTTTTTTATTTTTTTATCAAAGATAATAATAAAGATGAAAATTTATTTAAAAATATAAAAATTTTGATGAATTTTATTAGTTATTAATATATAAACTATAAAATGTTGATGTTGTATAAAAGTTATAAAGTTTTTTTTTTGTAGAAATTTCGCTACATAAATCTATATGAAATAACATTTTTTTGTGGTTTAAATTGCATTTCCGAATACATAAATAGATTCATCCTAGTGACATGGACACTTGGATTATATATACTATTTCATTGCAATGTGCAAATCCAACAATTTCTAGTTGGATGTTGGACAAAATTAAACAAAAAATATCTCTGAAAAAGGATCTAAACTAAAACTTTATACCATGGCTAAAAGGTTTGGTGATATCTTTGTAAAACTATTCAAATTTTTAAGGATTTTATATATTTTCTATAAAATTTGAGCTATTTTTATAATTTTATTCTACAGAAATTGGGTGAATCACTTTTAGAAAAAAAGGAAATTGGTAAATCCTTTTCTTTGAAAAAAGCATGGAAAATTAACCCATAAACAATATGTAGCCCCTAAATTTTTCACTGTTTACATACTAAAAATTGAAAAAAAAAGTTGTCATTCATTAGAAAATGATTTTTTTATAAATAAGTAGTGATCAACTTTGCAAATGAACAATAAACATTTATTACAATTAATTTAATACTATGTATAATTTTACACAAATTATACAATATAAAATTTAAAGTTATTTAGGTTATCTAGATTTGAGAAGATGTAAAACAAGAGTACAATATATTAAGTTCTATCTTTTGGGGGTTTTCAAGTCACTTTTTCAGTTTGAGTTTGCTAATCTTGTGATGAATGGTTACATCTGCAGATTTGAATGGTTAAGTTTGTATAATAGAAGTGCCCCAGAGATTTTTCAGCAGGCTGAATCCATTTATGCATTCAGAAAGACAATTTAAACAACAGAAAATAGAGATTTTGTCCAAATTTACATAACCAATTACTCCCAAAAAAACCAAAAAAAAAAACTTTTAACCAACACATATATTAAATATTTTAATATTATATTTTCTAATGTTTATTAATCACCAACCTTATAACCCTACTTCACAAATAAATCCCTATACCCTTCTAAGTGATTATTTATAATTGTTGCATCCTTGGATAATAATTTTTTATTATGAATCTGATCAAAACACTTACCAAACACTTTTCCATTCTGTATATGAATATCAATAAATTTATGATGTTACATTCTATGTATCGCTCTATAATATAATCTGATGCGCCTTTACAACATTCCATCATATCCGAGAAAGCACCTTATGTGGGGTCTGCATCGACACAGACCACAGTAAAATAATCGAGTGAGCCCCATTAAAAAACTCTGCATCTGTTGACAAAGCCCACGATGGCGCACTAAACCTTGAAATTCGATTGTGATAAATTATTACCGCGGTAGTGATGTTAATTTAAAAATTGAGTCAATCCCATTTTACGATAGAGACATAAAGAAGAAAAGATAATCAGATCCTGTCTCGGTTGCTTGTGTCCACTACAATTTGTCGTTCTCTTTTTGCAGTGTCTCTGTGGCATCAACTCTTCTTTATGTCATCGCAAGAAGACCCTAAGTTCATGTCTGATTACAATTTACGGCTAAGTCTGAGATTAAGAGAAATGTGACGTAAGCATGACGTGGAAAGCAAAGCAATGGGTCCTTTATCGAGCGCGTACTGTAACGAAAACGCGGCTGGCTTGACTGATTAGACGGGTACATCTCACCTTTATCTGTCAGATTACTTTATACACAGTGTTTTGTGACTTTTTCTCTGAAGCTGTCGAGTTGATAACCAGAAGTACAGTAAAAACAAGCTACTAACTCTTCAAATCTTTATTAAATAAATATCTCCGATTCTCCGCCCTTTTATTAGTATTGGTACAATCAGCAAACAGTTGCGGACCAGTGCTCTACATCACATATGAACGGCCAGCAATATCCTCATGCAACCCAACATTGAATGCTACTGCTAGGCCGTTGAATATATTCAGATCAAACAGTATATACATCAACGGTATATACATCATTGGCCGCAAATACTCAATGCTACTGCTAGTCCGTTGAATCAATTAGATCCAACAGTATATACATCATTAGCTGCAGACTTCAATGCTACTATAGTAGGGTTGGTATTCACTGTCCTATAATGACTTAGAAACTTACATAGAAGTATAGTAAATATTGATTGCATTGAATTATTAATCAATGTGAACTTACCAAATTACAGTATTAATTAATTACATAGTAAGTATTGATTCCATTGAATTATTAAATTATTAATCAATGTCAACTTACCAATTTACAGTATTAACTTTTCAAATAAAGGTATTTTCTAATTATTTTATTAAATGATTTTTTTGGGACTACATAAATCTGATGAGTTGGATAGCTAGGAGAATATATATCCCAATAGCGAGTAAAGATACAAATAATGTTCCTTATATTGAAGGTCATTGAAGGGGAAGGCAGGTCATTCTCGAGAGGTATTCACGTTAGGGCGAGGGAGTTTGATCACTTCGATCTTCACTGGGAAATTATTATTTTTTGTTATTTAAAACTTATTTCTGAAGGAAATTATTATTTCTTGTTGTTTAAAATCCATTTCTGATGTAGAAATGGATTCAGCATGCTGAAAAACTTCTTCTGATTATATAGAAATAATCATTCAAATTTCCCAATCTAAAAATTTATTGCTGGATTTTAAACAAATATCCTCAAAAAGAGTAATTTCTTAAAACATCAATACAATCAACAAACAACTATTGACTAGTAATCCACATCACATATAAACTGCCAGCAATATTTTTATACACTACTAGCCCCATCATTCAATGTTACACAACAGAGTAAATATTGGCTGCCCTATAATGACTTGGAAACATAAGTAGTTGTAAGTATTGATTACATTAAATTTTACTCAACTTGAACTTACTTACCATATTAGTATGATTCTGAATATGATTATTAGTCTGATTTTAAATATGATTTAGCAAGAAAAGAATCCAAAGATGAAATTTTAGTTTAGTTTGATATGAAAAGAAGTATATACATCACTAGCAGCAGCGTTCAACACTGCTTAGCAGATAGACGCTCTGTAA
>ML777269.1:1429885-1452323 GCA_009831015.1 Picea engelmannii
CATGGGAATCCATATAATTTAAATATTAAATAAAAAATCCAATATCTAATTTTGTTAGAAAAGGTCGTCAAGAATATGAATGATTATATTAATGTGAGGTTTTCTAAATAAGAATTCCATACATGTTAGTTTTATTTTAAAAATAAATAAACTAAAAGGTCGTCAAGAAAATGAATGATTATATTAATGTGAGGTTTTTTAAATAAGAATTCCATATATGTTAGTTTTATTTTAAAAATAAATAAATTATTTTTATTATAAAAGTGTTTATAGATTATTATATATCTAAGTTTATTTTTATTTTGGATTTATTAAGCATTTAATTTTAAAAATATTAAAAAAAAAATGAAATATGTGTAAAAAGTGTTAAGAGTTGCTTATAGTGGGTATCATTAATGTTATTGGGTATTTGATTGATTTTATTGAGTAGAGATGTCCTTTACAATTTAGTATGAGAGAAATGCTCATATAACATATCTCATTAAAATAATAATAATACTTTATATATATAACTAGTCTAGATCCATTTAACTCTTGATTTATCAAGAGTGGAGAGGGATCAAATATATAGAGGTGCAAACTTTTAACCTTTTTTCAAGTTTTACACTCTAAAAAAGGTTTGCACATCTAAAGATTTGATCCCTCTCAAAGCTTGATAGATTACTAGTTAAGATGGATTTAAGGTGATGATAATAAATCTCCAATTCAAATCCCCAATGATTAAACATACTAGTCTATGTCAACGACTTTACTAGGGATGTTACTTAGAAAGTGGGAAAGCATTCATTATATTTACCCATTACATTTTCCTTAGAAAAATTAAATTCAATAAGCTAACTCAAATGGTTGTACTTTGAACTTCATGTAAAAGATCATAAGATTGATTCAACTTGTTGCTTCTATTATGTATCTAATGAATAGATCTCTTTTTTCCTATTAATCATTTCAACTACCAATAATTATAATAATAAAAAATAAATTTTAATCTAATAAAAAAACTCTTCAACTATACATATTATTTATTTATTTAAATATTATAAATAATATTTTTTTCTTATTTTAATTTATAAATATTATACACTGATCTATTATATAGATATCTTTATCTATATTGGAATGTATAATGCATCCAACTTGTTTCAATCCAACAAACAAGAAAGAGTGGACACTCACTTAATGGTTGAAATAGAGTAGTATCATATAAAACCATCCAAATGCAGGCTTTAACGGATGTACGTTTATAATATATTTTACTTTATTTAATGCAGGCTTTAACGGATGTACGTTTATAATATATTTTACTTTATATATATATATATATATATATATGGGGCTCATAACCTCTGTATTTCGATGAAATAAACATAGACACGGGTTGCCAAACAACTAGTTCTTAAATAGGACACTTTGATGATGGTTAATACTTCCAAGGACGAAAGCTGTCATCAAACATGATATCTTTATTGATGTATATACTTATCAAAGGTATTTATTTATTTAAAAAGGTATATAATGAAGTTTTTTTATAACCATAATGGTAAGGACGAAAATTCATTTAAAAATGTTAAAAAGGTATATAAAAAGTTTTTTTTTATTTTTTTATCAAAGATAATAATAAAGATGAAAATTTATTTAAAAATATAAAAATTTTGATGAATTTTATTAGTTATTAATATATAAACTATAAAATGTTGATGTTGTATAAAAGTTATAAAGTTTTTTTTTTGTAGAAATTTCGCTACATAAATCTATATGAAATAACATTTTTTTGTGGTTTAAATTGCATTTCCGAATACATAAATAGATTCATCCTAGTGACATGGACACTTGGATTATATATACTATTTCATTGCAATGTGCAAATCCAACAATTTCTAGTTGGATGTTGGACAAAATTAAACAAAAAATATCTCTGAAAAAGGATCTAAACTAAAACTTTATACCATGGCTAAAAGGTTTGGTGATATCTTTGTAAAACTATTCAAATTTTTAAGGATTTTATATATTTTCTATAAAATTTGAGCTATTTTTATAATTTTATTCTACAGAAATTGGGTGAATCACTTTTAGAAAAAAAGGAAATTGGTAAATCCTTTTCTTTGAAAAAAGCATGGAAAATTAACCCATAAACAATATGTAGCCCCTAAATTTTTCACTGTTTACATACTAAAAATTGAAAAAAAAAGTTGTCATTCATTAGAAAATGATTTTTTTATAAATAAGTAGTGATCAACTTTGCAAATGAACAATAAACATTTATTACAATTAATTTAATACTATGTATAATTTTACACAAATTATACAATATAAAATTTAAAGTTATTTAGGTTATCTAGATTTGAGAAGATGTAAAACAAGAGTACAATATATTAAGTTCTATCTTTTGGGGGTTTTCAAGTCACTTTTTCAGTTTGAGTTTGCTAATCTTGTGATGAATGGTTACATCTGCAGATTTGAATGGTTAAGTTTGTATAATAGAAGTGCCCCAGAGATTTTTCAGCAGGCTGAATCCATTTATGCATTCAGAAAGACAATTTAAACAACAGAAAATAGAGATTTTGTCCAAATTTACATAACCAATTACTCCCAAAAAAACCAAAAAAAAAAACTTTTAACCAACACATATATTAAATATTTTAATATTATATTTTCTAATGTTTATTAA
Source organism: Picea engelmannii (assembly GCA_009831015.1). NCBI lineage: Eukaryota > Viridiplantae > Streptophyta > Pinopsida > Pinales > Pinaceae > Picea > Picea engelmannii. Next base: position 1,432,551 of record ML777269.1, read on the forward strand.
TCACCAACCTTATAACCCTACTTCACAAATAAATCCCTATACCCTTCTAAGTGATTATTTATAATTGTTGCATCCTTGGATAATAATTTTTTATTATGAATCTGATCAAAACACTTACCAAACACTTTTCCATTCTGTATATGAATATCAATAAATTTATGATGTTACATTCTATGTATCGCTCTATAATATAATCTGATGCGCCTTTACAACATTCCATCATATCCGAGAAAGCACCTTATGTGGGGTCTGCATCGACACAGACCACAGTAAAATAATCGAGTGAGCCCCATTAAAAAACTCTGCATCTGTTGACAAAGCCCACGATGGCGCACTAAACCTTGAAATTCGATTGTGATAAATTATTACCGCGGTAGTGATGTTAATTTAAAAATTGAGTCAATCCCATTTTACGATAGAGACATAAAGAAGAAAAGATAATCAGATCCTGTCTCGGTTGCTTGTGTCCACTACAATTTGTCGTTCTCTTTTTGCAGTGTCTCTGTGGCATCAACTCTTCTTTATGTCATCGCAAGAAGACCCTAAGTTCATGTCTGATTACAATTTACGGCTAAGTCTGAGATTAAGAGAAATGTGACGTAAGCATGACGTGGAAAGCAAAGCAATGGGTCCTTTATCGAGCGCGTACTGTAACGAAAACGCGGCTGGCTTGACTGATTAGACGGGTACATCTCACCTTTATCTGTCAGATTACTTTATACACAGTGTTTTGTGACTTTTTCTCTGAAGCTGTCGAGTTGATAACCAGAAGTACAGTAAAAACAAGCTACTAACTCTTCAAATCTTTATTAAATAAATATCTCCGATTCTCCGCCCTTTTATTAGTATTGGTACAATCAGCAAACAGTTGCGGACCAGTGCTCTACATCACATATGAACGGCCAGCAATATCCTCATGCAACCCAACATTGAATGCTACTGCTAGGCCGTTGAATATATTCAGATCAAACAGTATATACATCAACGGTATATACATCATTGGCCGCAAATACTCAATGCTACTGCTAGTCCGTTGAATCAATTAGATCCAACAGTATATACATCATTAGCTGCAGACTTCAATGCTACTATAGTAGGGTTGGTATTCACTGTCCTATAATGACTTAGAAACTTACATAGAAGTATAGTAAATATTGATTGCATTGAATTATTAATCAATGTGAACTTACCAAATTACAGTATTAATTAATTACATAGTAAGTATTGATTCCATTGAATTATTAAATTATTAATCAATGTCAACTTACCAATTTACAGTATTAACTTTTCAAATAAAGGTATTTTCTAATTATTTTATTAAATGATTTTTTTGGGACTACATAAATCTGATGAGTTGGATAGCTAGGAGAATATATATCCCAATAGCGAGTAAAGATACAAATAATGTTCCTTATATTGAAGGTCATTGAAGGGGAAGGCAGGTCATTCTCGAGAGGTATTCACGTTAGGGCGAGGGAGTTTGATCACTTCGATCTTCACTGGGAAATTATTATTTTTTGTTATTTAAAACTTATTTCTGAAGGAAATTATTATTTCTTGTTGTTTAAAATCCATTTCTGATGTAGAAATGGATTCAGCATGCTGAAAAACTTCTTCTGATTATATAGAAATAATCATTCAAATTTCCCAATCTAAAAATTTATTGCTGGATTTTAAACAAATATCCTCAAAAAGAGTAATTTCTTAAAACATCAATACAATCAACAAACAACTATTGACTAGTAATCCACATCACATATAAACTGCCAGCAATATTTTTATACACTACTAGCCCCATCATTCAATGTTACACAACAGAGTAAATATTGGCTGCCCTATAATGACTTGGAAACATAAGTAGTTGTAAGTATTGATTACATTAAATTTTACTCAACTTGAACTTACTTACCATATTAGTATGATTCTGAATATGATTATTAGTCTGATTTTAAATATGATTTAGCAAGAAAAGAATCCAAAGATGAAATTTTAGTTTAGTTTGATATGAAAAGAAGTATATACATCACTAGCAGCAGCGTTCAACACTGCTTAGCAGATAGACGCTCTGTAATGGTTTGGAAACAGTTTTGATTGCATTGAATTATTAATCATGCAAACTTGTTATTGATATGATTTTGAATACTATTTGGTAGGAAAATAATTCAAAGATGAAATTAATTTGATATAAAAAAAATTATATACATTATTAATTTCAGTTTTCAATGCTGCTTAGCAAATTGAATATTGACAATCTTATAAATGGATGAAAACCTATTTGTTAGTACTGAATTATTACTCAATGTGAATTTTCCATATTAAATTATTACTCAATATGAACTTATCATATTAGTATGATTCTGAATACAATTTAGTAAAAAAATATTCAGAAATGAAATTAATTTGATATGAAAGAAATCTCAAGATAAAAAATATGTACTGTCCTTTAAAATGGAAGATGGATCATTGAGATGTCATTTATCTCTGTCCTTTAAAATGGAAGATGGATCATTGAGATGCCATTTATCTCTACCAAATCAAAAGAATGAGGAATTCACATTGCAAATTACAGTTAGGTCAAAACCATTAAAAAAAAAATATATCTGGATTATATTTGGATTTGTTTTCCTAATTAGGATGAACTTCCGCGAGTCTACTTATGTGGACCACAGGACAAGGGTATTCTCCTAATTGTAACGTACTTCTTCAATCACACTCCTGAGCTTGCGGAGGAAAAGAATCCAAAGATTTTGAATACTATTGGGTAGGAAAAGAATTTAAAAATGAAATGAAATTAGTTTGATATAAAAAGAAGTATATACACCATTAATCTTATCTTTCAATATTGCTTAGTAGAATGGATATTGGTTGTTGGAAAGTACTTCTTCAATCACACTCTTGAGCTTGCGAAGGAAAAGAATCCAAAGATTTTGAATACTATTGGGTAGGAAAAGAATCTAAAGATGAAATGAAATGAAATTAGTTTGATATAAAAAGAAGTATATACACCATTAATCTTATCTTTCAATATTGCTTAGCAGAATGGATATTGGTTGTTGGAAACAGTTTTGATTGCATTGAATTATTAATTACTTGAACTTGTTATTAATATGATTTTGAATACTATTTGGTTGATATGATTTTGAATACTATTGAGTAGGAAAAGAATTCAAAAATGAAATTAGTTTGATATAAAAAAAAGTATATACACTATTAATCTTACCTTTCAATGTTGCTTGCAAAAATGGATAATGGATATTGGTAGTTGGAAACAGTTTTGATTGCATTGAATTATTAATCATGTGAATTTGTGATTGATATGATTTTGAATACTATTTGATTGATATGATTTTGAATACTATTTGGTAGTATATACACTATTAATCTTAGTTTTCAATGCTGCTTAGCAAAATGGATATTAGTCGTTGGAAACAGTTTTGATTGCATTGAATTATTAATCATGTGAACTTGTGATTGATATGATTTTAAATACTATTTAATTGATATGATTTTGAATACTATTTGGTAGGAAGAGAATCCAAAGATAAAATTAGTTTGATATAAAAAAAAGTATATACACCATTAACCTCAGCTTTCAATACTGCTTAGCATATTAGATATTGCCAGACTTATAAATAGATGAAAACCTACTTGTCAGTATTGAATTATTATTCAATATGAATTTCCCATATTGAATTATTACTCAATATGAACTTATCATATTAATATGATTCTGAATACGATTTGGTAGGAAGAAAAACCAGAGATGAAATTAGTTTGGTATGAAAGGAATCTCACGCTCAAAAATATGTACTGTCCTTTAAAGTGGAAGATGGACCATTGAGATGCCATTTATCTCTTCCAAATCAAAAGAATGAGGAATTCACATTGCAAATTACTGTTAGGTCAAAAACAAAAACAAAAAAAACTGGATTATATTTGGATTTGTTTTCCCAAGTAGGATGAACTTCCACCAGTCTACTTCTGTGGACCACAGGACAACGGCATTCTCCTAATTGTAACGTACTTCTTCCATCGCACTCCTGAGCTTGCAGAGGAAGATTTCCCGTTGAGAACGGCGGGATTCGGGTGTGATATGCAGAGAAAGTAGGACAGAAAATGTTTCACTGACCGACAACTATTCACGCGTATTGACGACAAAATCAATTGGTTGGTGCGTCGGCCCCCACATGGACCTCGGGTCTGAGCACACAAAAAGCGCCCTAACAGTCCCCACAGTTGCATCCCTGCTGTGGGCCCAGGCATGAGCATCCGCTTTGTAATTTATTGTCCCGTACTGCCACTATTTCTACCACCTTCACGGAAATTTGTATTTTATTTGCAGAAAGCAGTGCAGCCCAATGGACCCCTGCTAATTATAGATTTCGTAGCAATGAGGAAAAGATTTAGACGTTTAATGCCGTCATTTCTGTAGCACAGTATACTTTTTTTTAATCTTAAATAATGCGAGATGTATACATCCACTTTAGTTGTCTCTAGTCATAAATTATTTAATTCTCGGCATGTGATTGTTCAGTCATCTGAAAACCTTTTGCATCGATTGTGCATTTATAGTCGGCAACAGAATGAAATCAAGCCTCTTTTATGCTTGACATCCCTCTGGATTCCATTTCTCCGCGAGAAAGAGAAAGAGAAATTGATAATAACCTTCCGCCTTCTCATTTCAGAACAAAAGCTATGGGCAACTGTATGCAATCTCTGGCCGGAGATTTCTTCAATGAAAGAACTGTGGAGTTTATCAGAGTCATGCGCGCTGATGGGAAGGTGTTAGAATTCAGAGCTCCAATTTCTGTGGATGATTTGCTTAACGGCCATGAAGGGTGTTCTGTAGTTCACCCTGACACTGTAGAGGAGCCTCTGCGTCCGGACTATAAGTTGGTTCCCGGCGAGCTCTATTATCTTCTTCCTGCTCAGACTAACGATGCCTCTTGCCGTAAAGAGCATCCAATATCCATCCCAATTGAGTCTATGTCAGATATCAGTAAATCAGAAGGTGCAGATGACTCCAGATCAGAATATGCTTCAGAGCCCGGCAGAACAAAGGTTGTTTCAGTTGTTAAGAATGGGGAAGGCGCAGTCAGAATGAAAGTTGTCATAACCAAACAGCAACTCGCGGCCCTGTTAGCCAAAGATCCCACCAGCAAGATATCGGCGTTGGAGAGTCTGATGGTTCGGCTTCCAGAAGTAGCCAGAGATTCTACTTCTAGTCCTAGAAATTGCGGTTGGAGACCTGCGCTAGAGAGGATTGCCGAGGGCTGTGATGTATAGTTTTTTGCCTTTTCTTGTTCCTTTTTTTTGCCTTTGCCTGTTGGCTTCTGGATATATGTGTAAGAGCGTGTTGTTACTCTGTTATACTTCTGTGAAAGCTCTAAATTTTATGAGTTATACAATCGGATCCTTTCAGCTAGGGTTTTATTGGATTACGCCAGAGAGCATTGTACAGGCTTCTGCTTTGAACTAAATGACAACCACGTTTGTACAAATCTGAGATACCAAGCACTTCTTGTATGAAATAAGTCCAGTCTGCAAGTTCTTTTGATTGTGGATAGGATACAATTTTTTTTATTCAGTTTTAGCGTAGCCATTAACTTTGATCTCTTAAATTAGAAACCGGAGAATTTATAAACAAAATATTTCATATGCTTCTAGCTTCAAAATGAAATGAAAGTACTCAATTATGGGAAAATATTATTTTTTTGTGTTAAGATTAGTGCAATTAATATGGGAAAAAATATTATAATAAATCCTTTTAATATTAAGATTAAGGTAACTCTTTGAATTTAAAATTTGGAAAAAAAACTGAAAAGGGCGAAGCAGTGGAAAATTGGAAACCTTATTGTGTATATAATTTTGTTTATTGAATGATAGTTGTAGTTGTAATCCTTATCATTACAATTTTATGATATTGTTTTTAAGCTTGTTTGTATCATTATTTATATCTTAAATATGTGACCTACAGTTGGTATAGGTCTCAGTTAGAAACCTTTATGGGTTTTAATCATTCATATGTTAATATTAAAAAATTATTTTATTATTTTTTAATATTAAAAAAAATATTATTTTATTTAAGGTTATTTTTATGAACATAAAATTATTCATATAGTAATATTAAAAATATTAAAAAAATTATTTTATTCATGCATAATTATTGTTAAATTTATTTTATTCTTTAAAAATTTGAGATTATTTTATATATATGAATATAAGGCATAAATGACTTTGAATACATGTAACCACTTCAGACTTCGCTAAAGACACTTTGGTATATGAGCCACAACATCGCTAGAAACAGATGACAAAAATGATTCATGAAACTTTTTATTTATTTATTATTAGGCTGAGGTTTAGGTTTATACTTGTATAATTTATGTTCTATGTATTTTAGACACTAGTTGGTAAGGACAAATAGGTGTTAAAGCTATTAAATCTTAGCTTTATATTCAATTAATTTAACGGTGTAGGTGTTAAACATTTCAGCTTTATATTCAATTAATATAAATTTAATGTTGTGATAGTTTTGTATTTTTCTGCAACTTGGAGTTTTCCATTTTTTTTTTTATATATATTTTGGCTTATTTTAGGATATCATATTGTTTAACTATGATTTTTTTAAAATTTAGTTGAGTTTTCCAATTGTAATTTTTTTACATTTTGGTTTATTTTTAAGATATCATATGGTTAACTATGAATTTTTTTTAGAGTTTTCCAATTATATTTTTTTTTATATTTTGGCCTATTATATTGTTAACTATGGATTTTTTTAAACTTAGTTGGAATTTTCTAATTGTATTTTCTTTACATTTTAACTTATTTTTAGGATATCATATTGTTAACTATAGATCTCTTTTTTTTTAAAGTTCAAAAATATTAAGTAATATGGAAAAATGTTAATATTATAAAGTAATTTGGTTCTAGTTAAAAAAAATGTTTTGGTTAATGATTTAAAAAATATATTATTTTTGAATTTCACATCTTTAATAATTAAGATTGTAAATTTGTAATATATTAATATTTAATGATAGTTTTAGTTTTTGATGGGTTTATTTTTTGACATCAAGGTAGATAAAAGATGATTAACTTTGATTATTGATTTCAAGGGTTTATAAATAGTTCTTGATTATTTTTGATTAATTCTAATCATTATTAAATCTTAATTTTTTGGTTGGTTATCTAAGATCTAATGGATATTAATATTTCAATATATAGAAAGTGTTTTTTAATCACTCTAAATAGTATCTAAATAGTATATAGTGTATTTTTTCAATATGTGTTTTGCAAGCTTTCGCATATATACAAATTTGCAATAACATATTCAATAACATAGTTTCTATCTTCACATGACATTTACAAATTCACATGACATTTACAAATTCGTAATTACTCTTTTCAAGACTTTATTAGTACATAGTTAGTATCAAAACTCTATATATACATAGATATTACATATTGAGTTACTTATATTATAACTTTAAATCAATTAATAAATAATAAACAATGTGATGTATTTGAGATATCCTTGAAAACTGTTAATTAAAGAGGATGAAAACATATGATACTTAAATGTGTAGTTTAGATTGTACAAGTAAATAAAAAAGAAGTATTATTTAAGGACTACTAATTGGTATAAAGTTAAAAGTTAAAATATTAATTGGTATAATTTAAAAATAAGAAAACCATGAAAAAAAAAGAAAGAATAATATATAATTATATTGTTAAATTGTTAATATATGGTTTACATGTAATATAATTATTTAAATATAAAAAAATAGACATAACTATTATAAAAAAATTTAAATTTAAAATCTTAAATATTAGATAGTAATTTAAAATATAATTTTATTATTTGTTGAATAATTGAAAAAATTAAATTAATCCCATATCATAGATGGAGTAGAGTTTTTCAGTTGTGATTTCACATTTAAAAAAAAATAAATCTTAACAATTCACTCTATTATCCACAAGCCTATACTAATAATTTATATATTAATAATTATAAATTGTTAATATATGGTTTACATGTAATATAATTATTTAAATATAAAAAAATAGACATAACTATTATAAAAAAATTTAAATTTAAAATCTTAAATATTAGATAGTAATTTAAAATATAATTTTATTATTTGTTGAATAATTGAAAAAATTAAATTAATCCCATATCATAGATGGAGTAGAGTTTTTCAGTTGTGATTTCACATTTAAAAAAAAATAAATCTTAACAATTCACTCTATTACCCACAAGCCTATACCATCTAGGCTCTACATTAAGAAATAATTTTAAAAATATATGTTGTTATTTTAAATTAAGTTTTAAATATATTAATTGTTAATGTATATATAAATTATTTAATAAAAATTTTAGTTTCCAATTACAATCATTTAGTAACCATCTCAAATTATTTAAAATTAAATTTAATAATATCTTCTATAATATTTTAGTAAAATAATATCATTATACTTTTATTTTTATGAGATGGTTAAATATATTTTCTTAATTAATATATATATATATATATATATATATATTCAATAAACAATTCCTATATATAATATAAGAATGATAGAAAAAACATTAAAAATATGATAATGACAAGTACATACCTTTTTTAATTTATATATTTTTTAAGATTCTTAATTTTTTACTATGATATTTTTATTTAAAACATTATAAAACCCTCGATGAGGTGAGAATGGTCAACATGCGTCAAGGGGAGTTAATGCAACCTACTGCCACCCTCCCTCCTCTATTCTTCCAGATGCAAAGAATTAACACAACTATTGTGGAGGTGCACCTGTGCAGCATGGGAAACTTAATGAGTCTATCGATTCGAGTGCTAGACTACTAAAGCACTGGTACAAGGAAGATGGGGGACATCAATTCATCTTTAATGGCATTTTTCATTACCGATTTGGACAACTTATTAGAGGTAAGGCATAGTATTCAATCTATTCTATTTGCTCGAGCATTGTGGGTGGTCTCCTCCTCCCTCACTGGAATCCCTCAGGCCCATGACTCTCTGATCTTCCTACCCTTTTTCCCTTATGATTTCCTTGCAACTGTAATGTCGCGCGAGAGGGGAGCTTCATCCTCGATGACTTCATCCAAGTCCTCCTTCCTCAACAGTTCTGCCACCCTCTTTTGGCCCAATCCTTGTCAGCTCGCCCTTCATGGATTCTCCCCTCACTGATCAGAATTGGAGGGGGGATGACAACCATCTGGTTTTCATTGAAGAAGAATACCCCTTGGCGCCTCTCTAGTCTCCTCTGGGCTCCCAATTGATTGTTGCCACATATTTGCTACCCTCTCTACTCAATTCCTTCCAAGAGGCAGGTGTTGCCCCAACCTTGGTTGTGGGGGGTTGTCTAGTTATAGAAGAGGCTCCTCCTCCTTTGCATGATGACAGGGTTCAGGAAGACACTCGTCTGGAAATTGAGCCCAACCCCAGTGTGAGGTTCCCCACTGATGCAGCTTCTCAGAGGACCAATTGCAGTGGATCTTCGACCTAATAAAGGATGTTGTTGATCATCTCTTTCGTCAGACCATCCTTTGTCAGCAGTTGGATGCCTTCTTCGACTCTCTTTCAAGCGAGCCTGTCAAAAGTAGGTGCTCGACCTGCTATCAGCGTTATGTATTTGCTCCAGCCTAGCCTCAGCCCTCAAATAGTGATGACAATTTGAGTTCTTCCAGTGCTTGAATTTTATCATCTCATGTTTTTTGGTTCAAATCAGTTATAGTTACAATATTAGGCAGGCCCGGGGCCAAAATACAACTTTCACAGTTTTGTTTCTAATTACTTTTGTATATTACTTTAGCGATAGATGCTTTCACAAGCTTGTAGCCAATTATCTAAGGTAATACAGGATACAAGCTTGTAGCAAAACAAGCTATAAGATTTTATATTTGTACTAATTATCTAAACTAATACACATTTTTATTTAAAAAAAATATATTATAAAAAAATATTTAATTTATTAAAATATTATTTAATTAATTTATAAAAAAATTATAAATATTAATATTTTATATTTTATTAACATTCTTAACTACAATAAGATACATTTACTTTTTATAAGCTCCTCCATAAAATTCGACATTTACTTTTTATAAGCTTCTCCATAGAATTCTTTCTTATTTAATTATAAAACATGATAATTTATGAAGTAGGTGATTTACTTTAGTTGTGTAAGTTATGAACTTTTGAGTTCAAGTATAATTAAGATATAAGTATAATTATGTAATTTGGTATAATTAACCTTTGTGTTGTGAACCATTTAATGAAGATTCTTCAATATTAGGTGAAAAAATAAGGTTATACAAAATGTTTGATTTTTGGGGATTTTCTTGATTCTTTTATGGTGGAATAATGGTGGTTGGATATTTTTGATATTAAAATTCTACTTGGCTATGTAGTTTTTTATATATATTAGTAATCAATACTAGTTTATTTTAATTTTAGTTTTCATCCATTATTTTTGCAACATGGTTTTACATGAAATCTATTTATAAAGTACCTTTGTTAGTACCATTATAATGGTAATTAATAAATACAATTAATTTTTATGTACTATTAATAATTTTATAGGTCATATCATGTTTCTTAGTCAATTTTACATTGAACAACAATTTGAATAATTATCACATTTTTTTTGTGTGGCACATCATGAGTCATCACTGTGTTTTATTTAATTAATTTGATGCTTTATATTGTGGACCATTCAATAAAGGATTCTACAACATTTTAAGTGAAGAAAGAATGCTATACAGAATCCAACTATTTATTCTTGAGATTTTATTGACCCCCATAATATTATGAAGGTGGAATAGTGGTGATTGGACACTCTTATGTCTAAACCCTACTTTTCATGCGATCTGGTTTTATATGTACATTAACCACATATATATATATATATATATATAAGTTGTCATTGATAATTTTTGCAACATCATTGCGCATAAAAGTAGTATTAATAAATAGTAATTAATAAATAGTATTAATGGTAATTAAAATAATAATAATGGTAACTAATAAATAGTATTAATTTCTATGGAAAATTCATATAATTTTAAATTTTATATAACGTTTTAATAGTGATCAAAGTTAGTCAATTTTGTATTGAACAACAAATTGAATAATTATCACATTTTTTTGTGTGTGGGGACATCATGACTCATCACTATGTTTTATTTAACTAACTTAGTTCTTTATAGTGATTAAGTTGGTCGATTTCACATTCAACAAAAAATTGAATAATTATCACAGATTTTTTTGTGTGGACACATCATGAGTCATCACTATGTTTTATTTAAGTAACTTGGTTCTTTATATTTTAGACCATTCAATGAAAGATTTTACAACAACAATATGTGAAGAAAGAAGGTTATATGGGATCCAACTATTTGTTCTTGGGATTTTCTTGACCTCCAAAATGTTATGAAGGTGGAATAGTGGTGATTGGATATTCTTGATGTTTAAATTTTACTTTTGATGTAATGTGGTTTTATATACATTAGCAATTGAGATATATATATATATATATATATATATATATATATATATATATATATATATATATTTNCATCATGGTTGCACATCAAATCTACTTATAAAGTACTATTGGTAGTGCCAATATAATGACAATTAATAAATACTATTAATTTCCATACACTATTCATATAATCTTATAAGTCATATAATGTTTCTATAATGATCAAGTTGGTAAATTTTTCATTGAACATCATTTTGAATAGTTATCACATTCATTTAGTGTGGACACATCATAAATCATCACTATGTTTTTATTTAACTAAATTAATGTCTTTATGATGAAAACTATTTCATTAATGAAAACCATTTCATTAATTGAAAGCTTCAATTTATCAAAATTTGAACTTATTTAATCCTTTTCAAATACCAAAAAAAATATTATAACTGAAAATTCAGTATTTTATTATGCATTACATTTTGTTAAAGGATTTATGAAATACATTGAAGGTTAAATGTTGAATGTCTGAAAGTTAAATAGAAGTAAGATTGAACATGATTTCTCTTTAAATGCAAGGAGTTTTCACTTTATTCAAAATTATATTGATAATAGTACATTTAAAAGGTTTTTGTTAATACATAATGTTGATGTGAGAATCAATACATAAAATTATATTGATAATAGTATATTTAAAAAGTTTTTGTTAATAGATAATGTTGGTGTGAAAATCAATACATAAGGCAATTGTTACCCTTCAACAACCAATATTTTCATATTCTTAAACATGGTTAGTTTTTACTTCCCTCCTTCCACAACCAACTTTTATCCTATATATTTTTAAACATGGTTATCCATCCCTTCCAAAACCAACATTTAACTCATGTATTCTTAAACATGATTAGTACTTATAAGTACATGTTTTTTTTTTAATGATATTCAATTGTTATACACATGATTTTATGGCACTTAGTGGTTATAAGTAGGACATTAATTTGTAATGATTGAGAGCTTCAATACAATCTTCAACTTGACGCTATATGCCCACAAACTAATGGTATTGTTATACACATGATTTTATGGCACTTAGTTGTTATAAGTAGGACACTATATGCCCACAAACTAATGGTAAAAAGGTTTTTTTTTTTTTTCTCAGGAATTGGTTAAATATTAAAATATTATGTATGAATGGTTGTTAAAATATAGATGTTAAAATATTGTGCATGAGTGGATGATTTGTTTTTATATGTTTTCTACATGTGTAGATGTCAATTTTTGCTTTATAAAAATAAAATTTTCAATTTACATATGGTTAAATACATATATATTGTGTACTTGTTCAAGGTTTAGTTGGTTAATTTTTTTTTAGGAATCTTTAAATTGCTTTATAAAAATAAAATTTTCAATTTATATATGGTTAAATACATATATATTGTGCACTTGTTCAAGGTTTAGTTGGTTAATTTTTATTTTTTCTAGAAATCTTTAAATGAAAAACTCTCTGATTTTAAAAATCTTTAAATGAAAAACTCATAATGTAAATTAATATATCTGATTTGATTTAAAAGAATTCAAAAATTCAAACTAAACATTTATACCCAACCACATAGATAATAACCATTTAAATTAACTTTTTAAATTTAATTGATCAAAACTTTTTATAATTCCTCTTAATATTCTTTAATATAGTAAACTTTTGAATACTTTGAAACTTTGATTTCTGGGATTACTATCTTGGCATAATATGAAACTTTGATTTTTGAGATTCCTATCTTGACATAATATAAGTTCATGGTTTTGTGGTAAGATATGAATACTGGAAATATTTATATTGTTTAATAGTTTTCTTTTGGGTTATTTTTCTATAAATCATTTCCTTAAATATATATTGGTATAATATAAGTTCATGGGTTTGTGGTGAAATGTGAATAGTGGAAAGATTTATATGAGTTAATAGTTTTCTTTTGGGTTATCTTTCTATGAACTATTTTCTTAATTATATTTATGATATTTAATGTGAATTATAAAAAAATATATACTTAATTCAATAGCTATCTTTTGAATTACTTTTTATAAATATATTAATCTACAATTTAAATGAATGTATGATGAATTATAAATTAGGGAAGAATAGTTTTCCTTTAAATTATTTTTTAAAAAATTATAAATATATTAACCAGTTGTTAAATGAGAAATGTAATTCAATATTGTGACTTTGAGTTACCTTTCATCAATATTTATGAATCCAAATCATTGAATTTGTCAAATTAGTACTGCACTATAATTTGATTGTCGTTAAAAGCTTAAATATTGATATATTGTATAGATAACAATTTTTTTATAAATCAGCTCATTGAACTTGTAAAATGAGTACAGTAATATAATTTGATTGTTTTTAAAAGTTAAAATATTGATATCTTAATTTGATTATTTTCAAAAGCTTCAATATTAATGTCTTTTGATGTAATATAATTTGATTGTTTTTAAAAGTTAAAATATTGATATCTTAATTTGATTATTTTTCAAAGCATATTGATGTCTTTTGATGTATTGTATGTTAATTTGTATTTAAAAGCTTAAATATTGATGTTTGTTGATGTATTATATGTGAATTTGATTGTATTTAAAAACTTAAATATTGATATCTATTTATGTATGTATAACAAATTCTTTTATGAACCAACTCATTGAACTTATCGAATGAGTACTTCACTATAATTTGATTGTTTTTAAAAGCTTAAATTTTGATGTCTGATGATGTATGTAATTGATGTATGTAATTTGATTGTTTTTAACAGCTTAAATATTGATGTATGTTGATATATTGTATGTTAATTTGATTGTATGTTGATGTATTGTTATGGATAACAAATTTGATATGTGCGTATTAAACTCTTTCTCCCCCAAAAGTAAATTTAAATTAAAATATTAGCCAACTCCTTAAAATGAGAAATGTGGTTCAATCTTTTGCGTTTGAACTGTCATTATGAAAATACAGCGAGAAGTAATTGGATAAGATTGAGGTACCTTATTCGATTGGATTTAAAAGATTTAGGATATAGATAACAAATTGGATGGTGGGCTATGGGCCTTTCGATCTCTTTCTCGGCCGAAGTACATAAAATGTAACCATCGACTGAAAAATAGTGAACCCTCAATTGCCTTGCATGATCGTAAACCCTATCCTGTATTGGCAGGATACGCACAAATCATTTACCAAAAATAAATGTATGGCACATTTTTTGCTGCAGATTGACGAGCAAATTTGAATCGATGGAATTCGGTATCACAGGTCAGGACATCTCACCCGCCTTATCCTTGCAGCAGAATGGCTAGTATGGGTACCGACCTTCCTCCCATGCTGAATTAATGTTTGCTGGTGTTAATTAAATATTGTTTGAAATCCTGTAACCAAGAATTACATCAAATTTGATTGGAAAGCATTGTGTCAACTTTCACGAAGAGCCTAGGATGTCCTCCAATTACTCCTGCAAGCTTCAGAACAACATTGAGTTTATTGTCGAATAGAAAAGGCAGCAGTTAATATCAATGGTGGAGAACCATCAAGGCAGTAGTTAATATCAATGGTGGAGAACCATCATTTCTTTACTGCATCACAGGTTGGACTTGTCAAAAGAGCATTGGATTTATTTTCCTGAATATATCGATAAATGAAATAATTGAAAGTTATAAACCATTCTATATTCATGAACGGCTGACCATTGTAACAAATACAAATTCAATCTCAATAAATGGCATAGTTTAAATGTTCTATATTTTTTTATAAATTTGAATGTTTATACTAAGTCATTATATTTTGTTTTTAAACAAATTAACTAAGCATTGGTAAGGCATAGGTGAGATGTTAGAGAGTTTTTGTGGTAGTAATTTAAAAGTTTTACAAAATGATTTTTTTGGGGTTATATTTTTTGGGGACATTTGTTTGAAATTGACAGATTTGAGTGATTATTTCTGTATAATCCTGAGTACCTCAAGGAATTTTCAGCATATTGAATCCATTTTTACATTCAGAAATGGATTTTAAATAACAACAAATGATAATTTAGTGCAGACTTATATCACTGGATTCAGCCAAAAAAACCATTTCTTAAAACAGTTAAACAACTCCAATTTTTTCATAATGAATGATGTTGTATTAAGCATTTAACAATAAATGATATCATATTAAGCATTTTACAAAATACAAATACAACTGCAATAAATGTCCTAGTCTAAACATTTTATGTTTTTAATTTGCTGAAAAGTCAAAAACTTAAAAAGTTTAGACTAAGCAATCTTATTTTGTTTTTTTTAACTAAGTAACCAAGTGAATGTTATATGTTAGTTTTTCCAATGTGGGTGATGTCCTATTACTCATTTGCACCAGTGGAGGCGCTGGTTTTTGCTTGTCCCTTGAGTATTTTGAGGGTGGTTTTTTTTCATTTCTGGCCAACCCCTTCTCCATTAGCTCCTTCTTTTCCTCACCTTTTAAGTTGTTCTTTTTTCATTTTCCACTAATGTTTAAGAAGTTTTGGAGGCTTACTGTGTTCATTTGTATGGTTATTTTATTAACTGTGTAGTTTAAATGTTTTATGTTTTTTATTTTTTGATAATTATTATTGGAATCTAGTAATTAATTGCTTTTCTGTCCTTCACTTCTTATTGTTGTGGTCAATAGCATGGGTATTTTATTGATTGCTTAGTTTAAAGGTTCTAAAACGTTCTATGTTTTTATTTTTTTGGACATGTATTTTGACCAACCAATTTTGCCCAAAATTCAAATAAATAAAAGTTGCAGATTTCAGTGATTGAAATTACATATTTTAGATACTGTATAGTGTTTGTGGACACTGAATCTATTTATGTATTCAAAAACACTATTTAAACAAATGCAAAATGAAAATTTAATTAACCATTACCTTTACCTTGTCAAATTTCAATAATACTTATCTTAAAAAAATAAAAAACCTAAAACATTTAGAATACACCTTTTACTAACTCCAACTCCATATCCATGTGTGCATTCAAATCCCGCTAGTCCCTGTCTTATAATAAATTCCACGCAAGCTGTGGCCTCCGCAAAATGTATTGTTGGTATCTATAAGTGAAAAGAAGAGTCCCGGTTTAGTAAATGGTCTTTAGTTTTCTTGTTGAGTTTCTGTATGATTCGTTGTTGGAATTATAAGTTTTAGTAGTTGAAAGTATAGTTTGGAGTTGTTTCAACCAATTGTTTTTCATTGTCAAATTTTGTCAATCAAACTGCAGAACTTAACTATTTTTCATTCTCAAATTTTGTCAACCAAATTGTAAAATTTATCTATTTTTCATTGTCAAAGCACTGTGCTATCTGAGACGGAAGATTGCTCCAAAATTAAAGAGCTCCTTAACATGGGTAAAATTTATACGTTTCAAAAATCTTACCTTCAAGATTAAAATGACGTTTCTTGTCAAGATTTTTTGAAAATTAAAAATGTTGAATGTGATACGTTTCTCGTCGACAAGGATTTTGTAAACTATAATTCTGAGTAAAGGATCTGTAGCGTTGTACACTGAAATGACTAGTTTCTTGTCTGACAAGATGTTTGTAGACTAAAATTCTGAGTAAAGGATCTGTAGCTTTGAACATTGAAATGCAACATTTCTTGTCGGACGAGATTTTTTTATAAAAATTATAAAATTTTGAATAAAGGATTTTTCTCCTCAATAATCTAAACCAAAATTTTAACAGTGTGTATAATGTCGTCCTCGTTCAGCGTATTCCTTCTCCACGTTACCCACAATGTCTTTTCGGAAAATTTCTTTTGCTGTCAACGTTTTGATGTTTGCAGATTAATCGACGATTTCGCCGAACTACGAGGCGATATTCTAATATCAAGATATTTCAAAATGGATTCACATGATACAGAGATTAACAAGATTTTAATATGAGTATATAATCAGTGGGATGCGACAGACTGCTTAAATTAGGACACGGTCTTTGAGATGAGCCACACTGTTGAAAGGAATACCAGGTCAGTGGGATGTGACATAAAGGGTGTATTTATTTGATATCGAAGATGAGATCTTCAAATCTTATCATATCATTTTCATGGAGCAGGGGTGTTGATTGTTTTTAATTTCTCTGCTCGATGGAACACAGAGTGGATAGTTTTTTTATTTTCCATGTCTCGTGGAAGGTGATGGGAAAGGCGAGTTGATTTTTTAGAGTTTCATCCCTTTGCTTTTCTAAAATTCCGGTTTAGAATCCGAGAAAGGGAAGGCAAGTTTGAATGCCATTTTGTTTTACATGAAAAGAGAAAGGGAAAGCACCTACTCCTTTTTTTTTTTTCTATCATAATACTGTGATGTAAATGAAGAGGTTAACGGGTATAAAAGAGGAGTCAATTTTTTCGGGGGTTTAGAATCCGAGGAAGGTAAGACAAGTTTGAATGCCATTGGTGGAGGACGCATTTTCTATTTTAAAAGAAGAGAAAGGGAAAGCGCCTTCTCCTTTAATTTTTTTTATTATTATCTTATTGTAATGTAAATGGAAAGGGTCGTAGGGGTTTAGATATTTGGAGGACTATGAAGTGGGCCTTCCACTTGTCTCACAAGGTAGGTGAGTTTTATCATGGATTAAATTTTATTTTCTCAAATTTTTATAAAGGAGGATTTGGTATGCAATTTAAACCATCATAATTTGTTGTTTTATTTTTTCAACGGGAAAATTTCTCAATTATATTAGTGAATATAATATGTTCTCTATAGTAGAGATGTTACAAAGGTAGAGCTTCAATGGCATAATTGTCAATGATCTTTCATCAATAGTGGTCTCTCGACTATTAGATGGAGAAAGTTAAAAAATATGAGTGATAAAATAACCAAATACGATGAGAGCGCTGGAATAACAATATAGTCAAAATAGCTTCAGAGGAAGCCAATGATAAGAAAATAGTCAATACAGACACAAAAATACTTGGAAATACAAAAGGAAAGGATGGACAGAGCTTAATGGAGAGTTATGAAATGGGAGGGGCCCTCATGACCATCTATCTAGAGGTTTGTTGGCAGCCAATTCAATTTTTTCAATTGCCCTTAAAGTTGCCTACACCTATGTCTCTTGAACTTCAAATTTTTGTCGCATCTTGCAAACAGAAAACATTTTTATTTCATGCGACATTTGCAATTGGTTTCGATTTATTTTTTCACGACTGAAAGCGTGAAAACTCCTCCATCGTTATGTGAACTGTCATGATCTGCTCATTGATATGCTGATTGGTACTTACCTTTGGTTTATTTTCAAAACTATGTCCATTTGCCTATTATCCCTCTGATCGCGCAACTTGACTTTGATTTAATTGATAAGGCTTTGAGCATGCAAATGTATGATTTATACTTGATTATATAAGGGTCATGGTGGATTAAAGGTTTTTATATAATGTGATCCTTATGATTTTAAAGCTTTTGGCTTAATCGATTTTGTCTATTGTCACCTTGTTTTGAAAAACTTTGATCAAAACATTGGATTATGTAACAAGCGCATGAGTTTTATTTCATATGGCAATGTTTGAGATTTTACATAGGCGCTTTGATTAAACTTTTGGATTTTGCAATGACATTGGTTTGAATTATTACAGGTGCATATTTAAACTATGGGTTTTTTTTTACGTTGAACGATCGTGGTTTCAAACTATACATTGGCACATTGATACAATTGTCCACCGTTTAAAACTTGGGTTGGCCGAATAATGTTAATATTGGTTATGATTGATTGAACAGGGATGGTACTGTGCCATTAATGTTTTGCATGGCGGTGATAATCCCACCACCCTCGCACGCATACATTGATTCTTTCCCCTTTGCGCGCTTGCAGCTATTAGCCATAACGATTTTTGCCCCTGTGTATTGTATTGTTCAAACCCTACCATGCACACAAGCCATGGCTCCAGTCGTAAGGGCCGAGCCCAACGGTTTCCAAGCATTGCTTATGTTCGATGGCGCTTATAGCGACCTGGAGGAATTCAGATGGCTCTCGTTCATACGAAGATTCGATGGCTACAACCCTGGTGTGGCTCGACAATTTGCGTTAACTTTTGATGGCTGCCGAGCCAAGGTTGGGGATGTGCAGCTGGAGATTGATGAGCAATTTCTAAGTTTGGCTACCAGTCTGCCTGCTACTGGACAGAAGTGGTCGAAAAATTGCAAGCTGGAAGATGTCCCGTGGACGTTGCTCTTCCAGTCACGAAAGGTTAATTCTTGTGACAAGGGTTTGCCCGCAAACATGCTGAAGCAACG
>ML777269.1:1472103-1504383 GCA_009831015.1 Picea engelmannii
TAAGAACCAAACATCTGCCCCAAGAGATTTCAAGTAAGTTTCCATTCTATTACTCCAGTATTCAAAATTGCTTCCATCAAATGGTGGAATCCCATTTGGAATTTTGTCTTCCATTTCTTCTTAGGATCTTCCTTCCAGTGGTTGAACTGTACTGAAGGTAACCCGCTCTGATACCAATTGTTGATACTGAGAGGGGGATGAATCAGTATCAAGTACAATTTAAAACCTTTTTCAACCTATACTTAAACCATTCAACTATATCCAATGAGCAATGAACAATAGTATAAGAGTTACACCAATACACCACAATACACCATGCACAATATATGAGAAATAATCAATAGTTATTGTTCAAGGGAAGTAATGGCTTCCAAAGATAGCTACAGATTCCAAATGTAAAGGGAGGGATAAACCTCCAAGAGGAAGATACAATCCTCCAATATCAAGAGAGAGTTTAACTCTTCATCCTTGCCCCTTCCTTCCACCCAAGAATATATGAGAGATAATAAAACTTTACATTTAATCATCACCATCAACCAATCATCACATAGAACCTGATAATGCTTCCTAAGACTTCTTCAATTTCTACAATTCTTCAATTCTTGGAGTACTCTGATCCTGTAGATAATATTACTCAATGTATTTTCTAAAACTCCTCCAATTTTCACTCCTTGAATCCTCCCCAAAACGAGGTTATAGAAAGAATGGTAGACTTTATTCAATTATGGTCTATTCAGTAGAGTGAACTTGCACATAATGCCCCACGCTCAATAACTAACATCCGTTTCTGAAACTTGCACAAAAGAAACTACAGTCCGTACTATTTCCAATGAAATTTGTCCCACTTCTTTTGGATTCTCTATGAAGAAGTTATGACTGTTTTACCCGAAACATATGTTTATTGACTAGCTTTAGGACTGGTCACAAACCCTATCTTCCACAGAGTGTATCTCTATAATTATAGCGAATCAAGAGCTGAAATGTTTACCAGAGGTACCTTGATATGTCTTCTCAATACCATAGCGATTTAACCATCTGAATCATTCTAAAATAAAAGTTATAGAAAAAATGGTAAAATGACCTGAAAATAACATACCTTAGAACACATCACCAAAAGACTTCATCCTCCCTTGAAATCCAGCCTTCTTTTCTTCTTATTACCTATGAAATTCGACTTTCATCAAATGAATGTATAATGATGTTTATGTATACCATTTATGTCACTTCATTTTAAAATTAGGGCCGACCTGACACTTTCTTATTTTGTAATTCTTTTCTTTAATTATCTCCAGGGCCTACATGTACTTCCTTCTTCAATTCACTTTGTCATCTTCAAAAATTCATTTCTCCTCAACCATGAGGATCCACGTGACGTGCCACATACCACCGGAAACAACATGATGTATACTATCCATCCACGGGTGTTGTATCTGCATGTGCATTTTCCTTCATGTCAAAATACCTTCATCAATCTTGCGGTCCAAAACCCATGACTAGGGTTGACATCAATGACAACAACCAATCTTCCAACAGATACTCGAGGTTTAATTGGGGAATATTACTTCGGGGGAATTGGGAAGTGGGAGAAAAATTACCCAAAGTCCTGAATGATGAAATGAA
Organism: Picea engelmannii; assembly: GCA_009831015.1. Classification (NCBI taxonomy): domain Eukaryota; kingdom Viridiplantae; phylum Streptophyta; class Pinopsida; order Pinales; family Pinaceae; genus Picea; species Picea engelmannii. Next base: position 1,473,724 of record ML777269.1, read on the forward strand.
TCTAGACCATTGATCTAAAACTGATCATAGTCGTTGGATCAAGGATTCACGAGATACCAAAACAACCGAAATCCCAACAACCGTTGGATTTTGTTAGGTTGTTCATGTCAAAAAGGGATCATTATATGAAGACAAGATGCTCTAGGTTTAGTCGGTGAATCTCACTTCGAGATATTTCAGAATTGGGAACGAATAACCGAAAGTCCTGAATTTTGAAATGAATCTAGACCATTGATCTAGAAATGATCACAGTCATTGGATCAAGGATTCACGAGATCCCCAAATAGCCGAAATCTCAACAATTGTTGTATCGTGTTCGGATGTTTGGGTCAAAAAAGGATCGTTAGATGAAGTCAAGGTGCTCAAGGTTTAGTCGATGAATCTCACTTCGGGAGATTTCGGAAATGAGAGTGTATAAACCAAATTCTTGAAGGTCAAAATGAACTGATCACAATCGTTGGATCAAGGATTCAGATAAACCTATGACTGTTACATCCAAGAGGAGGACATGTTCCATGTCAGGATATCCATGTCAGTAGGCCACGTCAGCAAGGACACATGGCACAATCAGATGATGACAAATGTCTAGGTCCAGTTGGCACTTTAAAGTTACGTAATTCATGAATCTAGGTGAAACGTGGAAGCCACTCGGCTAGTGCCAAGTCAGCAGTGACGTCAACAAGTTATGTCACTCCAGGAGGTTGTCCTTCGAGGGAAACCAACAACTACCTGAAGCGCCGAAGGATGAAGTCAATGATAACCGTTGATCTAGGATCCTCCATGATGAATCATGATCATTAGATTAAACACTTGGAATGGTTAATGCCATGGTCCTAGCTCCTGGACTTGTGGAGGTTATCAAGCAGAAAGTGCTAATAAGCACTTCGGTGAAATTTACTCTGGAAGAATTGAATGACTGCAAAGACCGGAGTCCCAAAGCGTCGAATTCCCTAAGTGAATGAGAATCATCCACTGAATTGCAAATCAAGTCATGAACGTCGATTTGTTTGAAACCTCTGGACAATCTAGGAGCATTCATCTACGGAAGAACAAATATCGATCGTCTGATCTACTTCCGCAAAATGTACTACAGAAGGTTGAAAGATTGCAGAGGTTGGAAGTCCCGAAGTCCCGAAGTAAATAATGGTTGTCCATATCAGTGTTTTATTAAGTCACAATCGTTGGATCAAGTACAGTGAAAGGATAGAGTAAAGCGTAAATGATGAAGTAACGCTAACCGTTGATCTACTTCGAGAGCGTTCTCAACCATTAATCAAGCATAGTGGAAGGATAGTCTAAGAGGAGGTGTTAATCGACAACAAGAGGTCACCACCTCTTTATGACTTATTTGGTAGGTTATCATTCCAGAGGAATTGAACTACTCAGAATTCTTGTAACCCAGAGTCCCAGAGTACCAAAGCTTCGAAATAACATTTGGACCGTTGAAGTTTATGGACACACGTCAACTCAAGATTAACACTTTGATGAAATTTAGTCTGGGAGAATAGGAAGTTTATAAAAAGAAAAAACCCCTGAAGTCCCGAAGTACCGGAGGAAATGAAAACTGTCCATCTCATGATTGAATCCCAACCATTAGATAAGGATAATAAAATGTGAGAAATAAGTCTTTTAAAAGAATGATATGACCATTGATATAAAATCATGATCAACGATGAGGATTAAAACCATGAATTGAAGTTGCTCGAAATATAACACTCCAAATGATATCACTTCAGAGATAACAAGATTGGGTGAAAGAAGAGGCAATGCTTAAATTAATAGTCTCATGGTTCTATGCATATGGTCATATGAAAAACATGGTTTTAAGGAAAAGCCTCTGTAGAAAACGATTTCTGCAACATTTGTAGTGATAGGTTTCTAGCTAGAACAAAATAAAATGCAAAACAAGGGATTTGAAAACATTAAATCAAACTAATAATAATAATAATAATAATAAAAATAGAAATTATTATTATTAATTCAAATGAAGAGGTGTAATGTTTCAAACAAAGGGACATAATGCTTCAAACTCATACCTATTAGGATACTATATAAACAAAGAAGTACGATGAACAAAAGAAGTAGTTGAATTTGTTGAAGTATATATATTTATATATAATGGATTGAATGAAGGTTCATTCTATCAGGTTGGTGCCTATTTACATGTTGGGTCGTGTATGAGGATTGGATTCCTCACATCTCAATTGGATTTGAGATCAACAGGTTGGGACTTGTTATGAGGGTTGGATTCCTCATTTCTTAGTTGGGTCTAAGAACTACAAGCTAGGTCTTGTAACAGAGATCCGGGTCTCTCATAATTGTTTGAAGATGAAGATTGATCTTATGTATTAATTCAAGTTAAATAAATAAATAAAATATTTATTCTTTTATATATTGGTTGATAAATTGAAATAAATATATGGTGTTCAATTAATTTGTGAATAGTGGAAAATTGTCCAAAGTTTTGTGACATTTATTCACCCCCTCTCTCAGTGTCAAGTGTATATTTCAACAATTGGTATCAGAGAGGGTGTCTTCAACATATTTTAAACACTGGAAGGTAGATTATGAAGAAATGGGTGGACAAATGGGTATCTCCAAAAATGAAGCTCCCTTATTTGGTGGAACAAATTATTCATCATGGAGGGAAAATATGAAAAGATATCTGAAGTCAAGAGGATCTAGAGTTTGGGATTTCGTAGTAAGTAATCCCTGACACTTAACTACTTAAAAGAGAAAAAACAAAACTACAAAGGAAGCAAGGAGAAATAATTCATTATCCTTAAAAGCAATCCAGGATGGATTATCAGACCAAGTCAAAGAAAAGATGAGACACTACAAATCTTCTAAAGAATTACGGCTCCAACTAGAAAATTGTTATCAAAATAAAACATAAGAAGAAGAGAAATACTATTAAAGTAATGAAAAAGACTCATATAAAGAGGATTCCCGTTAGAATAAAGAACAAAACTGAGAAGAGGAGAATTCTTATCAAGATAAGGAACAAGATAAAGAAAAGATGAATTCCTATCAGATTGAAGAACATAATATAGAGAAAGAGATTTCTAATCAGGATGAAATGTAAGTTTTTATACAAACCTCAGTCAACAATGAAGAATACAACCTCATCAAGGAATTGAGGCATATCTCAGTGATCACTAAAGAAAAATTACATAATCTTAAGACTGATGTTACAGTTGCAATAAAAGAGATTTGTATGGAACCATGAGATGATATACATATTAAAGTTCATATGGAGGCTATTGAAAATATTGAGTACACAACTATGTGCACTATAGAAGAGTTGGAGAAACTTCAACAGAAAGACATGTTTCTACTTCAACAGTTAGATCAATCTAGCCATGAAGAGATTGAACATAGAGTTCAGCTAGAAGACAAAGAAAAATAAAATTATTACCACATGTTGGAATCAGAAATGATCAACTTCAAAAAGATAAATGAAAGTACTAATGAAGATATAATTATTCAAATTGAAGAAGCTATGAAAAAGGAAGAAGCCCAGAAGATCCAATTAACTAAAAAGGAAGAATATTTCCAAATGTTTGAATTAAAAGCCATCAATCTCAAAAGGATTCAGCTAGAATATGAGGAAGAAATCAAAATATTGAAAACTAAAGTTTTTGATCTAACAAAAAATATGGAAGAATTGAAGACATATGATAAAACTATTAAATGAAAAGAAGTCTTGGTTGAGACAGAAGAAATAGTCATCAATATAAAGACTCAACTTGAACATGCTAAGGAAGTGGAAGAAGCCCTGGAGTTGAAATAAAATATGATCAACCTTAAGAAGATAAATGAATACAATAATGCAAATATAAATATTCAAATCAAGGATGCCAAGAAAAATGAAGAAGCCTAGAGGATGCAATCATCCAAAAGGGAAGAATTATGTCACATGTTGAAATTAGAAATAGTCAATCTCAAAAAGATGAATGAAAAGACAAACAAGACTGTCAATTTCCAAAATAGCTCAACTATCCTAAATAATATTTGGAACAGTCAAATATCATCTAATGACAAAACTGGCCTTGGATACAATAAGAAAGAATACAATGACAAGTGGATAACCATTTACAAACATAGGAAAGGATCATCCTTCTGAAAAGGAAATGGTGCAATCACAAACCAATTACAAGCCATGAACTTTGTTAAGAAAGGAAGCTATATAAGTAAAAATGAAGAAGAAAATCAAAAGACGGATCTCTCAAGCCAAAATAAATTCAAGAATGGAAACACCTCCAATGGCTATTGATTTTCTTGTCATAACTTTGGTCATAAAGCAATGGACTGCAAGAAACTAGAGAAAGGATATGTAGGAAAATCCAGACACTCAATTAGATGTTGGAGATGCAATTTTGTTGGGAACACAATTTGTTTTTCATACAATGAAATGTTACAACTGTGATAGGTTTGGGCACAAATCCTAAATATGCAAGAGTTCACAAAGTCAATCCCTAAATAAATAATTCAAGCAAGTGAGAAAAACTAATAAAATTTGGAAGAAGAAAGGAGATAACAAATCTCCAAAAACACAATTAGAAAGAAAAGGTCCAAAAGGAAAACTATCTCATAAAGAGATATGGAGAAGAAAATCTGAAAGAGAAAGTAGGAAAAATGATATTACACCTGGAAATGAAGAAATTAATAATAAGAAAATGATGGGTGAAGGTCCTAATAAAGAATGCGAAATTCAATATGAAATAGATCAAGCTCAAGAAAGGGAAGTTCCTATAGAAGAATATGGGACAATATCAAATTTTGATGATGTCATAATTTGTTAGCCAAAGAAATAAAATACAAAAATAAGTTTTAAATTGGTTTCTACAAAATCAAAGGATTATGCCAAGAGTTTTTAAAAATAACATATGGAAAATCTTAACAATCTAAAGATTAGTAGTCAAAAGAAAAATCATTGGTAGGGTTAGTTGTAGAATACAAGAAGGAGAAAATTGACAAAGAGGAGCATCACCTTAGGGGGAGTAGGACCTCAGAAGAAGAAAGAAAAGATATTTTGTCACTTTTGTAAAAAGGGGAGAAAATAAAAAGTAGCAGAGAATTTCAAGGGGTATCATTCAACAAAGATCAATTGATAACAAAATTGGTATCAATCCTCAATTGATATTCCTATGAAATATCAAAGAAGAATAAGAAGCAGATAAAAAACAAAATCAGTAAAATCCATACTCTTGTTCTATTTGACAAAGGAAAGTTAGTAAAAACTCAAGGGGAGTATTTTGGTTATCAAATAAGAAAGTAATTAGATTAAGGTTTGAAAGACTTGATCACTACAAATTGGTATAAAAAAGACCACATATTTGAACACAAATATTCCAATGGGATGAGATAAGTAGTTAGTAAATTCACAGGGGGAGTCATTCAGTTATGGCAGGCAGAGCATGATTGCAGGGGGAGTTACGCAAGTTCAGATTTTGGTCAGCAGCATACAAGTATACAAATATTAATCATAGGGGGAGCAACCCTTTGTCATTGATGTCAAAGGGGGAGAGTAACTTCAAAGGAGAGAAGCATCATCACATGGGGAGTTTGTGTATGAAGTTGGTGTGTTTCCCTCAATGACAAAAGGGGAGATGGTTGGACATATTGTCATTGATTATGTGTTGTCATTGATGGCAACATGAGTCCAACATGTACAATAACTATAAGAAAAGAAAGATCACCTTGGGGAAAAGGAATATCACCTTGTGGCAGAAGCAATTCATGATCACTGTTGATCACGATAGGATCAACAATGATCCTATGATTCTAAATCCCAGGAGAGGTAGCATGCAAAGAATCCATGTACATAAGGAATAACGAAGTACAAGGAATTAATAACTCAGGAGGGCTAGCAACTGAAGATCAATGCATAAATGAATGCACAAATAATTATTAAAAAGCTCAGGAGAAATAGCGATGAAATAAATCAGAAGCAAGAAATGTTAATCAAAGCTCAGAAGGGAAAGTGCATTAAAGAAACGCGTTTAGGATTGAAATCCCCACATTAAAACTACAAAAGAATCGAGGGAGAATCTTTTCCACTGATGTATATTTCAAGAAAAACCAGGATCTTCAGATGAAGTCAAGATACTTGAGGTTTAATCGAGGAATTTCACTTAGGGAGAATTGGAAAGTGGGAGCGAAATAATCCAAAGTCACAAATGCTGAAATGAATCTAGACCATTGATCTATAACTGATCACAGTCGTTGGATCAAGGATTCACGAGATCTCGAAACAATTGAAATCCCGACAACTATTCAATCATGTTAGGCTCTTCGCATCAAAAAAAGATCGTTAGATGAAGACAAGATGCTTTAGGTTTAGTTGGCGAATATCACTTCAGGATATTTGAGAATTGAGAATGACTAACCCAAAGTCCCGAATACCGAAATGAATCTAGACCATTGATCTAGAACTGATCACAGCCGTTGGATCAAGGATTCATGAGATCCCGAAATAGAAAAAATCTCGACAACCGTTGGATCGTGTTAGGTTGTTCGCGTCAAATAAGGATCATTAGATGAAGTCAAGGTGCTCAAGGTTTAGTTAACGAATCTCACTTCGGGAGATTTGGGAAATGGTATCATATAACCCAAAGTCCCGAAGGCCGAAATGAAATGATCACATCCATTGGATCAAGGACTCAGATAAACCTACGACCGTTAGATCCATAAGGAGGACATGTGCCACTTCAGGAGATCCATGTCAACAGACCACGTTAGCAAGGACACATGGTGCAATCAGAAGGTGACAAGTGTCTAGGTCTAGTTGGCACTTTAAGGTTACATAATTCACGAATCTAAGTGACACGTGGTAGCCACTCGTCCAGTGCCAAGTTAGCAGTGACATTAGCAAGTTACGTCACTCTAGGAGGTTGTCCTTCGGGGGAAACCAACAACTACCCGAAGTGTCAAAGGCCGAATTCAATGATAACTGTTAATCTAAGATCCTCCAGGATGAATCATGACCGTTAGATCAAACACTTGGAATGGTTAAGCCCATGGTCCTAGATCCTAGACTTGTGGAGGTTATCAAGCAGAAAGTGCTAATAAGCACTTCGACAAAATTTACTCCGGGAGATTTGAATGACTGCAATGACTAGAGTCCCAAAGAATAGAATTCCAAAAGTGAACGAGAATTGTCCACTCAACTGCAGATCAAGTCATGGCCGTCGATTTGTTTGAAATGTCTGGACAAGACAGGATCGTCCATCTATGGAAGAACAAATATCGATCGTTGTTACACATCAAAATTACTCATTTCAAATATGACCTATTGTCGTAATTACAAGTGTCGAAAGTGTCGCATTTTGGCCACAAGTGTCACAGACATCATACAATCATTTTTCCCATGTCGTGTCTCGAACGACTTCATAAGGAACACTTGAAGACACCCTCAGAGACTAGTTAAAGAAGAAGAAATAATTTGATGAAGAGTACAAAGATTTTTCCATGAAAAAAACCACGTAAAAATGAATTTTGAAGGCCAGTGCTCCCCTACCCACTGTCAAGGAGTGCCAACACTCCTTGACCTTCTTTGGGGGAGCGTTCCAGCACTCTGTGCACCCTTCTGGGGGAGTGTTGGGAATTTTTGAGGAAATTTTGGGCAACACTCCCCTACCCACTATCAGGGAGTTCCAACGCTCCTTGCCCTCCTTTGGGGGAGAATTGCAACACTCTGTGCCCCATTCTGGGGGAGCGCTGACTTGTTTGAGGAAATCTTGGGCTGTTGAGGAAAATAAGAGAAAAATCTCCCTCATCTCTGGTGTTGGTTGGATTTGAATCTGAGGTCAAGGCTGGATCTTAGGGAAGATCCACAGCTGATGGAGAAGGATCCTAAACCTATCCCAAGAATATCTAAGGTGGTTGGGTCTCTCCAAGCTTATATAAGGAGGCCTTCTCATGGTGAAATGGATGGAGTTTTAGAGATACCAAACTTATGATCTCATGAGAAGTGGTATTGGAGACATTGAAGGCATCAAACTTATGATCTCATCAGGGAGATAATCGGTGAAACATAGTCATTTTGTTTGTGGATCATTTGAGCAAGGGGTTGGACAAGGAATCTTGGTGAGGTTGTTGCATCTACATCAAAGGTCTGTAAGTATCTCTATTGAGTTCTCATTAATACATGTGCTTGGCATGTTTCCTTCAACATTGTGTATGCCTACATGAACTTGTCTTTAATGGATAGATCTATTTTCAAACTAATCGTAGTAGAATAGGAAGCATGCTTTGTCTTTGATTGGATTGCAGGACCTGTTGAAGAGCTTGTGGATCAGAGCTCAACTTGGCATTGGAAGAGGAAAAACATCGTAAAAAGGTACATCTTATTCCTCTTCTCTATAGATTAGTTTAGCTATGTTTAAAGGGATGTCAGTGACCAAACTTAGCACCTTTCTGTCTTGGTTATAGGGGTATAGATTTGAGAGGAAGTTCACCTGTCTGTAGGAGGACTTTCCTGTAACAGAAATTGGCGACTCCACTGGGGAGCGAAGCTTTCATTTTTGGTTTCCTTCCTTGGTATTGTTTTTTGCCTTTTCTCACCCTTAGATCTTATTCATGTTGTGTTTTTGATTCTTAGATGTGTTTTTGGCTCTTGGATTCATTCCATACAGACTCAATTTCTGTATTTTCCTAAGTTTTTTTATATTTTTGGGCAAGTTTTTTGAGTTCTGAGAGGCCAATGCTCCCCTGCCTCTACAACCTGAGTGTTGGCACTCCCTTGCAGGCTCCCATAGAGCGTTACAACACTCGGGTACCTTTGACAACAGAGCGCTAGTATTTTTCTACTAAAAACCTTTTTGGGAGTTGATCTTTGAGTCTAGTTTTTTATTTTTCATCTGCTCAGGGTTATTATCATCTCAGTGTGTCCTTGTTTAGCCTCCAACTATTTGGTTTCTAAGGATTGATGATGTTTTGTTTGGATTTTTGACATCTATTTTCCTTGCTTTGAGTCACTCTTCTTCCTTGAAATTTTGAGTCGATCTACTTCTTTTTCACTTATTTGATTGAATGAAAGTTGTTGTAAGGAAATTCAAAGATCTATTCACTATTTGATTTTGACCTTTGAGGTCTTTTCTCCAAGCATTTCCTCATGTTTGAATTTGGTTTTCTTTTTTTTTCTTGTTTGATCACAACGAGGGTGTGTTTTTGTTTATGTGAAATTTTCTTCCGATTGCTTAAATCTCATAGATCTTGAAGTTTGATTAACATAGGAAGCCTTGCATCGAATTGATTATCAGTCACATATAAACAAAAGGATATATTTTCATGATTGGTTTTTGGATACTAGAACTAATTTCTGAACATTTTAGCATTGTATTGGGTTCTTGATTGAGAACAATTGCATGAGGTCATTGCATATTAGTGTTTGACAGTGAAAGGAAAATCCATTCTCCTTCCCTTAAATAGACATTCATTGAAAGAAAATATTGCGTATCATTTCTTATGCATGTTTTGGGAATTGAGTCATAATTTCATCAGTTTCACTCTCATACACCTATGAGTAAACAACAACCTTAAAATCAAGCGCTAAACTAAAATTTATCAGACATTTTTACATTTTCTGTTAGCAAACCTACATTAGCCTAAGGTGTAGGGATTTGGAATAGGTTGAAAGGATAACTTTCCAAAGTTGTCAAACAAACTTAGCATCTTGCGATAGGGAGAGAAAATCCAATTTTCGTATAAGCTTATTGGGATCCCCCTCTCACACAGGGGTTATGCACAAGGTCGCGTTCGGGAGAGTTACAAAGATTATCCATCCCTGGTTTAACCGTTCGTAGTAGTGAGATCGTATATTGGGGGTTCTTTTTGAGGCTCAACTGTCTTCATTTAGTCTCAGTGCTTTGTGAATTCCGAATCCGTTCGAGGTCCTCTGAAGTTCTACTGGTCCACTTGTCCTTAGTTCTCTCGAAGGATTTCAGACTTGTTAACCTGCCCATACGTTCAGACTGGAATGTCGATTGTACCCACCCATGGGTTGACTGCGAGTTGGTGACCTTAGTAGCCATAATATTCAGGGTCTTACAAAAGGTGACGATGAAGGGAAGTCTCACTGCACTTAGAACATACGTTGTTCAAACTCACTCGGGCTCCTTGGAGGGTAAATCCACAATTACTGCATGGAATCTTGCACCAAGGCATAAGTCCATTAAGTAGGTCGCCAATGTAACTGATCCACCCGCTCTATCCCCGCCCCTTCCTATATTGACCTCGCAACGTTGGATTTCATCACCAACTAGTGGTTTCATTGTGGGAAGTTTTGTTTGAATGTTTTCTTTTTAGATTCATAGCATGTGTTGTTTATTTTACTTAGTGGACCTTATTTCGAGTCAGTGTTAATGGAATCAACTCCTGGGAGTACCAATGGAGGATCCGCTTGTCCCAGAGAAACTTTCCTCTTTCCTTCTTTTGGAAAAATTGGTCTTCTATACATTGCCACACTGAGTCTTCTGGGACTCATGATCAGATTACCGGTTTGGTTGTTCCCCACTCCACTGAACTCGAATCTTCCCAGTTCTTTGGCTGCACCTAATTCTTCATATGTAAGTACACCACCCACACATCAACCTCATGTTGGATTTTCTCCTTCTTCACTCATTAAGTCTCCTTCCCTTTCTCCTTCTTCACCTAGTGAAAGATCTAAAGAAAGTAGCGAGGTTGATAAGAAGAAGAAGAAACAAAAAGAGAAGAAGAAGAAGAACCTGAAAAGGACCAAGCCTCCAAACATATTAGATGTTGGATCCAAGCAAGAAGCTACTATTAATCGTACTGGGAGTGCTGATGAGGTTGACAAGATTAAAACGAAGAATCTAAAACCCAAATTCCCTTCCAGTATTTGAATGGGTGACCACTTTCTGAGAGATTTCCCTGGTCTTCCCATGGTCTTAGAAATGTGGTCCTCCACATCATTGGCCTCTGCTAGACATGGTGGTAATGCCCCGTCAACTAGTGGCGTTCAGGTTGGTAAGAAGAAGACAACTGTCGAATTTCCTTGTATGTTATGTGAAGGTGATCATTATTCTCACCTTTGTCCTCATCTGGATGAGGCTTCTTCTCTTTTGGAAAATCTTCAACTCCCAACTGGTTATCGTATGATTTCCCCCAACCCAATGTTAGTTGATGGAATGGTCAATTCAGTTCCATCCTCGGTTAGTCTGGTTGATCAGGTGGTCAATATAATTTCATCCTCGGTTGAACCACTAACCAAAGTAGCTTATCCAATTCCATCATCGATCAACCCCACTTTTCATCTGAAAAGTGAAACCCAAGTGACTGATCCATTCTCATCATTGGTCAGTCCCACCCTTCATCTGAAGAGTGCCAACGTGGTCAATCCCACTCCTCCTTTGACGAGTGCCAATGTCATTGCTTTGGTCCCTTCATCGATCAGTCTGGTTGATCATGTCCTCAATCTGGTCACGTCCTTAGTTGAACCAGTTGACAAAGTAGTTGATACGATCCCATCTTTGATCGATCTCGCTCTCCCGTTAGAGAGTGAAACCCAAGCGGTTGATCTGTTTCCACTTGTTGACCCCATTCTCCCCTTAGATAATGAAACCCAAGTGGTCGATATGATGTCGTTATCAATCAATCCTACTCTCCCACTAGAGAGTAAACATGATTCTTCCCACGTTTTGCTTGTTGATACAAAATCTACCGTGCTGGGGGGCATTCCTCCTTCTCCCGTGAAAACCCCTCCAAGTAATGAGGCCATCATTTTTGATTGGGGTGTGCTAAGTGGACCTCGTCTTCCCTCTCATATTCCCTTCAATATTACAGTACAGGTTTGTGGTCGGGACATTCCTCATGCACTGATAGATGAAGGTTCGTCCGTTAGTATTTTGTCCTCTATTACTTGGCAAGCTTTGGGTTATCCTTAGCTTGTGTCGGTTACCCAGACTCTGTTCGCTTTTAATAGAAGAACCAGTAACCCTTTAGGAGTCCTTCCTCAGTTTCCCATAATGTTGGGAGGGGAAAATTTCTTTATTGATGTTATGGTAGTTGTAACACCCTGTTTCCCCCTGTCTGTGAAAATAACTATATTGACCAAGAACTATGGAAAACTCAAAGATGTGAATGTTTGATTTGACGGACCTTTGTACAAAAGGTTGATGAATGTAAATTATGTTATGTTTATGTGTTGCATGACTGTTGGGAGGGGGGATGTGCTAAAAGAGACCATGATGGCTAATGAGAGGTGGTGGAAGGGACCTGGAATGGTTGCGTTAACTTCCACCAAACCAATACCATACTGGTTTTTACTTGCTCAAAGACTAAAGCAACTCTCTGACCCTGGAATGAATTACCCACTAGGATGGTAGGTGGGGAGGCTCCTCAAGAGTTAATGAGGGGATGGGGGGGTGAACCACGCATTTGTAGAAGTTCTCAGACCTGACCACGGACAGGGGAATTTGTGCCACATGCAATCTTGCAGAAAAGGTAAGAAAGGAAGTGTGGGGAACGGGAAGAGAGAGCGCGTGCGATAGGGATCGCAGAAGGGGAACCAAGAGGAACTCTGAAAATACAGGGAGTTCTAAAGAAAGGAGAAGGAGAGTAACCTTCATCCTTGACTTCCGTTGAGCTGGAAGTAGGAGACTGAATCTCAAGCATCGTGGTCTAGCTCGGGGGTGGCTAGTGGTAAATCCATTTGGAGTCACTGACCCTACGATTGGGTGGAAACGAGCACCCCTCTCAACAGTCGCGTCACACCTGGTGTTTCTGATAAGTACTTATGTCTTGTATTTTGAATTGAATATCCTAGATGCATGCTCATGTTTATACACTCATAAATGGTTTCTGTATAGAAGTGATTGCCTGGTGTTTGGATTGGGAATAATGGATGCATGTTTATACTTATATGACCATAATCAGTTTATGTATAGAATGAATAAGTTCATAATACAAGTTCATTCCCTTGAGAATTGTCCCATCTACTTGACTCACGCTCTGTCATGGTTTAATTTCCCGAAGACACATTCTTCCAGGAAGTTTCCTCGCATTCTAGAGCCAGAGTGAGTTCCTTGAAAAGACTATCATTATAGTAAACCCACAAGTTTACCTTACCCCTGTCACAGAGTTCATAGCTCAGCGAATTATGAAGGATTTTCAGTCAGGTCACCAAGCCTAGGGATAATCACCCAAGAACCCTCTGAAGGATCATGTGATCTGAGTCTGGAAACCTTGTACAAGAAAGAGTAGTGCTCTCAGGTTTTGAAGTCGTGGGAGTTCAAAGCCCCGAGAGGTTGAATCTCGTGAATCAAGCTCAGAAAGGATAGCAAGTTCCATTTATCGAAAGAGATTACCCCCTCATTTGGTAGAAGAACGGTTGGAATCCTTTTGGAAATACCCCAAATTTGTCAAGACCGATGGATCTAGAGGAGGAGCGCAGGCGTTAATACCTCGACCCCTTCAACCTTCGCAAGTAGCGATGGGATCCAGGACTATAGATCCAAGGATCTTTCAGAGCTCTATTGACCATCGATATTAACCCTTGCATAGGCAGGAGAGTGGACTCGACGAAGTCCTGAAAGTCACGAAGTATTCAGAACCGTCCATCGGCAGAGGACACGTGGCGGTTGGGTAGCATTTCACAAAATCGCGACGTGATCGTGGTCATTGACCCATGAGTGATTTGGACCATCGGTTTAGCATGAATAGGTTTTGGCGTTTCGGCACCCGAGAAACCAAAGGGAAAGACCCCTCGTTTTCACAAGTCGCGAAGTCCCAGTATACGAAACCTTGAATCGGTTTAGCGTGAATAGGTTTTGGCATTTCGGCTCCTGGGAAAATAAAGGGAAAGACCCCTCATTTTCGCAAGTCAAGAAGTCTCGGTATATGAAACCCCAAATCCGTTTAGCGTGAATAGGTTTCTGCGTTTCTACACCCGGGAAACTAAAGGGCAAGACCTCTCATTTTCGCAAGTTGCGAAGTCTCGGTATACGAAACCGCGAATCAGATTAGCGTGAATAGGTTTCGATGTTTCTGCACCCGGGAAACCAAAAGGAAAGACCCCTCATTTTCGCAAGTCGCGAAGTCCCAGTATACGAAACCCTGAATCGGTTTAGCGTGAATAGGTTTTGGCGTTTCGGCACCCCAGAAACCAGAGGGCAAGACCCCTCGTGTTCGCAAGTCACAAAATCCTGGTATACGAAACCCCGATGCGCTCTGTGGATGAGCCCTAGGTCACAGGATAGGGTCATGTGGTAGGAAGGAGGAGTCCTGAAAGAATCTGGACCATCCATTTGTAGAGGACGTGTGGCGAAGATCCAAAGCCACTGGGGTTCTGGAGATCGAGGAAATAGGAGTGAAGACCCTGCCAAAATCCTGAAAGGTAGAATACCGAGATTTAATCTTGGTCGTTGATCAAGTCGACGATATGGACCATAGATCTGGATGATACCAGGCTTTATGGTTTTAGGGATTGAAGGAACAAGGGTTCCTTGCAACAGGAATATCGAAAGTCAAGTTCCGGTAGCACCATTTGGTGTTAGCGTGTGTTCACTGAGGTGATCGCATGTAGTAGGAAAAAGGGGATCCAAGGAGCTCGTTAACCCCATTTCGGGTTTTGGCATTTCAAGGGACAGGGAGTTGGGGAGAGCTCGCACACAGAAATCCCGAAACGCGAAAGATGGAAGCACCTTTTTGGTAAGACCTGTGGTCATAGCCAACGATCACATGGAGGAGGATAAGGGAAGGGATGGTCTGCGCTAGGCCCCATAGAAATTCAAGGATTCCGTCCCTCGAAGAAAAGACGAGAAATCTAGGTTGTCGTAGTGGGTATGTGACAAATTGGTATTAGAGCATGGTTACAACACTTGGCCTTCTTGGGCTCATGGACGAGTTGCGTAGAAACTCCATTTGAAGTACTCTTAAAAGGAGTAACTCTCTATCCTAACCCCCTTTATCAAAATTCAAAGTTAAGAATGAAAATTCCTATTGTGTGTATGCATTTGAAAAATATGAATTATGCGCTGATTGTGAATGAATATAATGTTGACTAACAACAAGTGTTTTTCTTGCACAACAAGCGGACGATCAACCATGGGAAACTACAGACGCATAGAATGGTGATGCACCACAAAGTGGGGGATGTCTCCCACAATAGAGACGAAGAGTCTGACGAAAGGAGGGCGGTAGAGACCCCTGCAGACCTAGCTGAGACTGTGAGGAGCCTCATGGTCGAATTGCAGAGCTACAAGGACGACAACGAGAGGTTGATAAAAGATAAAGAGAAGCAAATGGAAATTAATGCAGTCTTGCTACAGAGTTTATCCGACATACAAAGACAATTGTAGCATGGACCTGACACCAGTCACGTGGACCAACGACAGACAAAGAAAATTTGAAGTCCACCTGAGATACAGAAACGTGGTCTTTTAAGTGGCCACACTGGGAAGAGAACCTCGAGAAAGGTCCACCCCAGAGATAAGGGAGAAGCGTTAGACGATTCCTCTGGAGGGGAAACTGGCCACTCAGAGGGATCTTCTAGTAGCAGAAATAGTTCTTATTCCCGAAGAAAACGGAAGAAGCAAAATCATTCCAAAAATCATAATCTCGAAGAATTCAAGAAGGCCAAACCACCCTCTTTCGACGGTGAAATAAAGAAGGGAGAGGAAGTGGAGGCCTAACTACTTGGACTAAATAAGTATTTTAGAGTCCATGACTTCTCAGAAAATTTGAAGGCCCAAGTAGCCACTTTCAACTTGAATGGGAAGGCTTCCATTTGGTGGGAAGACCTCAAGAATGTAAAAGGGATTCAAGAAGAAGACCTATCTTGGGAACGGTTTGAGAAATACTTCAGGAAGAAGTATCCGTCGGAAAAGTATTTCGACGAAAAGACTAAAGAATTCTATGAACTCAAGCTGGGGAAATGCACCATAGAGGAATATGTCAGCAGATTCCTCGAGTTGGTGAGGTATGTACCCTATATAAAAGTAGAAAAGGAAAAGGTGCAACGATTCATCAGTGGACTACCTAAGGACTATCAGAAGAAGATTGAGTTTGACGAGCCAAAGACCCTAGAAAGCACTATCCGAAAGGCAAGATATTGTTATGAACAGCTTGGGCATCGGACAGAACCTCGTGAAGGCTTGAAGCAGAAGAATAGCCCGAGATTCTAGAAAAAGGGGTTTAAATCCCCAAGATTTAAAAACTATAAAAAGGAGTCAAGGATGAGATTCCAAACCCGAAGTGTACACCAACATAATTTCCCCTCCCAGAGTGGAAATAAACCTTTTGGATCTACCCCAGGAAAGATTGATAACCCGAAGAAAGAACCCTTGAAATGTTGGGGTTGTGGAGAAGGACATCTACTAAGGGACTGCCCACACCGACAATAGAACAGTCAAAGAATTTACAACGTTCAATAAGCTACCACCATCAATGATGTGGCCAGGAGTATGCCACAAATTTATGCAGCCGATAATAAACAAGATGACCACCAAGCTTCAGTGGTGGAGATGGAAGGTATGATCACCAACCATCTAGTGTCTATTCTAATTGACCCTGGTTCAAATTTGAGTTATATAGACCCTAAGGCTGTAGATAAGTGTAAATTATAGGCATATAAACATGCCAAGCCATGGTTGGTACAATTATCCACTGGAACCAAAAGAAAGGTAGTGGAGGTCATACCATCTTGCCAATTCACTATGGGTGAATTCCCCACCGAAGCAACCCTTAACATATTACCCCTAGGATCATATGACCTATTGATTGCTATGGACTGGCTAGCCACATATAAATCCAGACTGGACTATTACCATAAAACCTTAGAATGTGTAAGTGAAGAAGGAAGAAGGATAACCCTTCAAGGGATCCAAAAACATGTCTCGGTGAGATGAATATTAGCCCTTCAAATGAGAAAGTATTGCAGAAAGGTATGTCCACTATATGTGATACAGGTGTTGGAATAAGTTGAAGATGAAAAACCAAGCCTCGAAGACCACCCCACACTAAGAGAATATAGAGATGTGTTTCCGGAAGAGGTATCGGGTTTACCTCCGAGAAGGGACATTGACTTCTCGATAGAAATTGCACCAGGAGCGGTGCCAATGTCTAGGACACCCTACAGGATGAGCACACCTGAGCTAGTTGATCTTAAATTACAACTAAACGAAATGATAGACAAAGGCTATATCCGGCCCAACATGTCTCCATGGGGAGCACCAGTGTTGTTTGTGAAAAAGAAAGACGGTACCCTCCGACTGTGCATAGATTATAGACAAGTCAATAAGGTAACCATAAAGAACAAGTACCCCTTACCTAGGATCAATGACCTGTTCGATCAATTGGGAGGTGCTTCCATCTTCTCAAATATTTACTTGAGATATGGATACCATCAAGTCCAAATCAAGGGTGAATACATCCAAAAAACTGCCTTCAAGACAAGATATGGTCACTATGCGTTTGTGGTAGTACCATTTGGATTGATCAATGCCCCTGCCACTTTTATGTGCTTGATGAACAATGTTCTCAACAAATTCCTAGAAAAATTTGTATTGGTTTTTATTGACGATATATTAATTTACTCCAAGAATAGAGAGGAACATGAGGAGCATCTTAGACTTGTGCTTAAAGTGCTAAGATAACATCATCTCTCTTCCAAATTTAGCAAGTGCGACTTTTTCCAGATGCAAATACATTACTTGGGCCATGTCATATCTAAAGAGGGAGTAGCAGTAGACCCTAACAAGATCAGGTCTATCATGGAATGGCCTACCCCAAAGGACGTTTCGAATATCAGATCCTTTATGGGCCTAGCAGGATACTATAGGAGATTTATAAAAGGATTCTCCAAGATTAGTTGTCCAATCACTGCCCTCCAGAAGAAGGGAGATAAATTCACATGGACACAAGAATGTGAAGAAAGTTTTCAATCCCTGAAACACCTTTTGACCCATGCACCCGTGTTGAAGATCGCTGATCCCGAAAACGACTTCCTCGTGTGCACAGATGCCTGTAAGGAAGGGATCGAGGGAGTCCTTATGCAAGAAGGAAGTGTAGTCTGCTATGAATCCCGAAAATTGAATGAGCACGAAGACAACTATGTGACCCATGATCTAGAGCTGGCCGCCATAGTGCATGCCTTGAAAATGTGGAGGCATTACCTCCTAGGAAGGAAATTTGTACTCATGATAGACCATTGTGGATTGCGACATCTGTTTGACCAACCAAAACTCAATGCTAGACAAGATAGGTGGATGGCTCTTCTTAGTGAGTTTGATTTAGAAATCAAACATATCAAGGGAAAGGAAAATAAGGTGGCCGATGCCCTTAGCAGAAGTATGGAAACAATTCATTTGGAAGTGGTGAGCACCTGCGAGACCAACGTCAGGGAAAGAGTTAAGAATGCACAAGAAACATACACATTCTTTCAAACCGTGACCTCGTACCTGGAGAAAGAACCCACAATGATAAAGTATGAAGGCTACCAGATGATAGATGGAGGCCTGCTAACTTACAGAAATAGATTGTATATTCTAGATTGTGACGACTTGAAGAAGTTCATAATGGATGAACTACATAAAAGACCATATACTAGTCATCCAGGATACCAGAAGATGATCACAACCACCAGGAAACAATTCTGTTGGCCTAGATTGAAGAAAGACATAGCTGAGTACTTAGCTAAATGCATAGAATGCCAACAGGTTAAAACAGAACACCGACACCCAACAAGATTATTACAACCTCTACCAATCCCGGAATGGAAATGGAAAAACATTCCCATGGACTTCATAACTAGATTACCAACATCGACCAAACATAATGACGCCATCATGGTAGTGGTGGATAAACTGAGCAAGTCCACTCATTTTATCCCCATCAAGTCGAGTTGCAAGGCAATAGATATCGCTAGCATATTCATGAAGGAGATATTCAGACTACATGGTATGCCTAAAAAGATCGTGTCTAACAGAGACACGAAATTTACTTCCAACTTTTGGAAGTCCTTGATGGCTGGTCTAGAGACCAAATTATTGTTTAGCACAACCAATCATCCTCAAACCGATGGACAGACGAAAAGAGTGAACCAAATATTAGAAGACATGCTAAGGATGCATGTAATGCATCAACCCTAAAAGTGGGAAGATTACCTACCACTGGTGGAATTCGCCTACAACAACGGCTACCAAGAATCCCTGAAGATGAGTCCTTTCGAAGTCCTCTACAGTAGGTTGTGAAACACTCTAGTCAGTTGGAGTAATCTCGTAAACAAAATTACTATTGGATCTAACATGTTGAAAGAAATGGAACAACAAGTGATTCAGATAAAACAAAATCTAAAGGTCTCTCAAAACAGACAGAAAAGTTACGTCGACCGAAAGAGAACTCCAAGAGAATTCAATATGGGAGACCATGTATATCTCAGAGTTAGGCCCAGGAAGAGTTCCCTGAGGATGGGAGCTTGTGCCAAGTTGGCACCTCGGTATTGTGGAACCTTTGAAATTCTAGATAGAGTGGGACCTATAGCCTACAGGATAACACTCCCTCCCACAGTAAAAGCACATAATGTTTTCCATGTTTCATTATTGAAGAAATATATACACGATTCTAATCATATAATTGACTAGTCTATGATCCAGGTGGAACCGGAGGGAGAATTCCTGTCAGAACCTCAATGCATACTAGACAGAAAGGAAACCCCACTAAGGAACCGAACCATTGCACAGGTCAAGGTGCAGTGGGAACATTTTGGCCCAGATGAGGCTTACATGGGAAATGGAAGATGCCATGAAACAGGCATATTCGATTTTGTTTAATTCTGTACATACATGTCATATTGATAGATAGAACATCGAGGGCGATGTTCCTTTAAGGGGGAGGGAATTGTAACACCCTGTTTCCCCCAGTCTGTGAAAATAACTATATTGACCAAGAACTATGGCAAACTCAAAGATGTGAATGTTTGATTTGACGGACCTTTGTATAAAAGTTCGATGAATGTAAATTATGTTATGTTTATGTGTTGCATGACTATTGGGAAGGGGGATGTGCTAAAAGAGATCATGATGGCTAATGAGAGGTGGTGGAAGGGACCTGGAATGGTTGTGTTAACTTCCACTGAACCAATACCATACTGGTTTTTACTTGCTCAAAGACCAAAGAAACTCTCTGACCCTAGAATGAATTACCCACCAGGATGGTAGGTAAGGAGGCTCCTCAAGAGTTAATGAGGGGATGGGGGGGTGAAACGCCCATTCGTAGAATCTCTTAGACCTAACCACGGATGGGGGAATTCACGCCACACGCAATCTTGCAGAAAAGGAAAGAAAGGAAGTGTGGGGAACAGGAAGAGAGAGCGCGCACGATAGGGATCACAGAAGGGAAACCAAGAGGAACTCTGAAAATATAGGGAGTTCTGAACAGAGGAGAAGGAGAGTAACCTTCGTCCTTGAATTCTGTTGAGATGGAAGTAGGAGACTGAATCTCAAGCATCATGGTCTAGCTCGAGGGTGGCTAGTGGTAAATCCCTTTGGAGTCATTGAGATTACGATTGGGTGGAAATGAACACCCCTCTCAGAAGTCGCATCACACTTGGTGTTTCTGATAAGTGCTTATGTCTTGTATTTTGAATTGAATATCTTGGATGCATGCTCATGTTTATACACTCATAAATGGTTTCTGTATAGAAGTGATTGCCTGGTGTTTGGATTGGGAATAATGGATGCATGTTTATACTTATATGACCATAATCAGTTTATGTATAGAATGAATAAGTTCATAATACGAGTTCGTTCCCTTGAGAATTGTCCCATATAGTTGACTCGTGCTCTGTCCTGGTTTAATTTCCCGAAGACACCTTCTTCCAGGAAGTTTCCTCGCATTCCAGAGTGAGTTCCTTGAAAAGACTACCGTTATAGTAAACCCACGAGTTTACCTTACCCCTGTCACAGAGTTCATATCTCGATGAATTAGGAAGGCTTTTCAGTCAGGTCACCAAGCCTAGGGACAATTACCCAAGAACCCTCTGAAGGAACATGTGATATGAGTCTGGAAACCTTGTACAAGAAAGAGTAGTGCTCTCAGGTTTCGAAGTCATGGGAGTTCGAAGCCTCGAGAGGTTGAATCTCGTGAATCAAGCTCAGAAAGGATAGCGAGTCCCATTTATCGAAAGAGAATACCCCCTCGTTTGGTAGACGAACGGTCATAATCCTTTCAGAAATACCCCATATTTGTCAAGACCGATGGATCTAGAGGAGGAGTGCATGCATTAATACCTCGACCCCTTCATCCTTCGCAAGTAGCGATGGGATCCATAACCATAAATCCAAGGATCTTTCGGAGCTCTATTGACCATCGATCTTAACCCTTGCATAGGCAGGAGAGTGGACTCGACGAAGTCCTGAAAGTCCTGAAGTATTCAGAACCATCCATCGACACATGACACGTGGCGGTTGGGTAGAATTTCACAAAATCGAGACGTGATCGTGGTCGTTGACCCATGAGTGATCTGGACCATCAATTTAGCGTGAATAGGTTTCGACATTTCGGCACCTGGGAAACCAAAGGGAAAGACCCCTTATTTTCTCAAGTCATGAAGTCTTGGTATACGAAACCCCGAATCGGTTTAGCGTGAATAGGTTTCGGTGTTTCGATACTCGGGAAACCAAAGGGAAAGACCCCTCGTTTTCGCAAGTCGTGAAGTCTCGGTATACGAAACCCCAAATCAGTTTAGCGTGAATAGGTTTCGGCGTTTCGGCACCCGAGAAACCAAAGGGCAAGACCCCTTGTTTTCGCAAGTCGTAAAGTCTCGGTATATGAAACCCCAAATCATTTTAGCATGAATAGGTTTCGGCGTTTCGACAACTGGGAAACCAAAGGGAAATACCCCTCATTTTCGCAAGTCGCGAAGTCCCGGTATACGAAACCTCAAATCGGTTTAGCGTGAATAGGTTTCGGCGTTTCGACACCCAGGACACCAGAGGGCAAGACCCCTCATCGTCCCAAGTCACGAAATCCCAGTATACGAAACCCCGACGCGCTCTGTATATGAGCCCTAGGTCATAGGAAAGGGTCATGTGGTAGGAAGGAGGAGTCCCGAAAGAATCTGGACTGTCCATTTGTAGAGGACGCATGGTGAAGATCCAAAGCCGAAGGGGTTCTGGAGATTGAGGAAATAGGAGTGAAGACCTCGCCAAAATCTTGAAAGGTAGAATGTTGGGATTTAATTCGGGCCGTTGATCAAGTCGACGATCTGGACTGTAGATCCGAATGATACCGGCCTTTCGGGTTTCAGGGATTGAAGGAACAAGGGTTACTTCCAACAGGAATATCAAAAATCGAGTTCCGATAGTGCCATTTGCTGTTAGCATGTGTTCACTGAGGTGATCACATGGAGTAGGAAAAAGGGGAGCCAAGGAGCTCGTTAACCCCATTTCGGGTTTCGACATTTCAAGGGATAGGGAGCCGAGGAGAGCTCACACACAGAAATCCTGAAACGCGAAAGATGGAAGCGCCTTTTTTGTAAGACCTGTGGTCATAGCCAACGATCACATGGAGGAGGATAAGGGAAGGGATGGTCTGCGCTAGGCCCAATGGGATGGGATTTTGTCCCTCGAAGAAAAGACAAAAAATCTAGGTTGCTGTAGTGGGTATGTGACAGTTGTCCAGGACCCCTTGGATTTCGATTTACTCCTTGGGTGAGATTATGTCTATGCCATGAAAGATATTGTGTCCACTCTCTTTCGTGTGATATATTTCCCGCACGATGGAAGAATTGTGGCTATTGATCAACTTTCATGCGTTGGTCCTAACTTGATTTCCAACCCAATGACCTCCCTAAACGGGTCTTATATGCAGTCGGTATCACCCCTACCACAGGTCAATTATGTGGCGTTGTCTCCCATGACTTCAACTTTCGATGACTTAGATCCTATAGTTGACATGGTGATCTCTTCGGTAGGGCTATTGGATCCTGATCTCCTTACCCCTATCACGGACCTCGACATGTGTTCCTTCCAAAGTGTTTTTCTTCTGTTCAGTGAAGATCTCTTGGAATCCATGACCGAGTTTTTTCCCTTGAAATGGTTTCCTTCCAGAGCATTATCCTCTTGGAAGCCATGATCAAGAAGAGTCCACAAGCATATTTTCGATTCTCTGTGGCAAGCTCGTTAAAAAATGAAACAAACACCTTGAGCATGGTTTTTATTTTCTGTGGCAAGTTCGTTAAAAAATGAAACAAAAATCTGGGGATTGAACCCGGAGCCACAAGCATAATTTCTCTTTTATGTGGCAAGATCGTTAAAAAATGAAACAGAGGCTATGAGAATAGTTTTCCTCTCTATAGCAAGCTTGTTAAAAAATGAAACATAAATCTGGGGATTGAACCCGAAACCACGAGCATAGTTTCTCTTTTCTATGGCAAGCTCGTTAAAAATGAAACAGATGCTATGAGCATAGTTTTCCTCTCTATAGAAAGATCGTTAAAAAATGAAATAGAAATATGGGGATTGAACCCGGATCCTTGAGGATAGTTATTTTTCCCGTGTCAAGCTCATTA
Source organism: Picea engelmannii (assembly GCA_009831015.1). Taxonomy (NCBI): domain Eukaryota; kingdom Viridiplantae; phylum Streptophyta; class Pinopsida; order Pinales; family Pinaceae; genus Picea; species Picea engelmannii. Next base: position 1,497,257 of record ML777269.1, read on the forward strand.
AAAAATGAAACAATCACCTCTCATACCAAGTCAAGTCTTTCGTTAGGTCTCGTATTTGAACCTTCTTTTCATCCACCTATATCCTTTTTCTCCATCTAGTAGAGAAATTGGTGGCAACCTCAAAGTTGGTGAATGAATTGAATCTTGGGGGGCATGTCTCCAGCCTTCTGGAGTTAAGACACTAGCTTTTCAAGCTAGGGGCAGAGTACCAACCATCCATGGGTATTCCCAACATTTGGAGATTACATTGGGAATTTACAGGCATAGTTTAATTTTGTTTCAAGCTTGTGTAAAAATGAAACCAATATCGAGCATGGTCTTAGTTCCTTCTCACGCTCGAAAAAACATGAGAACGCAATTGAGTAAACTTTTATCTATTTTTCGGACTCGCATGGTTATACGAAAAAGGAACCCCTTGGAGTTTGATTTAATCTCTTTTCAGAATCTCTAAACATGAAAATATTGTCGAGTGATCTTGCTTCCTTTCACACTCGTTAAAAGGTTTAAAAGGGCATCTTGTGAGTGGTATTTTATCTCTTTTTTGGCCTTGCAAGACTAAAATTATGAAAAAGGACAACCCTAGAGTCTCCTTTAAGTACTTTTCAGACTCTCTAAACATGAAAAACCACCGATTTTTCCTTCTTTGGACTCGTTAAAATTACACATTGAAGGACCCATATGGGACCAAACCCTTACTTCTTCTAATTCGTTAAACAAAGGAAGAGGGACTTACCGACGGTGAGTTATATCGAGCATGTGTTACCCTCCTTGAGCTCGTTAAATTAAAAAGAGGTACTCGTCTATCTAGATGTGGGAAATATTTGAAGGAAGCAAGCCAATCCGTTTTTGAAAACATCACCAGTAACTCTTACGGTCGCCCTTGAAAACAACACTTTGTATTTGCATACATTTTAATCTATTGAACCTCTGCACTGAACCAATCCTCTGAGTTTCTTTACTCCTTTGGGTCACCCAACGAAAGTCACAGTATCCACTGCATAATCATGTTTTGGTCCATGTCATGTTTCTGTTGTTGTGCCTCAGTGTTCAAGGGAAGTATCTGCCTCAAGTGTCAACCATAAAAAATATCTTGTTTCAATACCCATGTTAGTTCATGTTCATTTGATCTACCAATTTACATATTTGTGTCAGTTTCATGTTGTTCTTGGGGGATACATCAAGGCCCTCCTTCGACGAGTCTATTTCCTATCGACTTTAGCACATTATCCAGGAATTAGACTTAGAAACCAGTTAGTACCTTGGGACCTGCATGCCTCAATGGCAGGCCTTCTCACTTCTGAAAGTGGGTTTACATCATTGAACTTTGATTGGATGATTCCATGGATGTTTGACTTTAGCTCATCTATTCACATTCGCTGGAATGTACTAGGGTACCTTTGGAATCATTGACATCAATGTTGATTTCCCTCGCACTTGTTAACGGTTTACCTCATTGATCGGTAATCAAGTGTTTTATGCCATGTTTGATATCAGAACATCTATTCACATGGTAATATTTGTACTACATTAGGATCGGTAAGAAGACTCTAAGTTGAGTAATCACTCTGATATTTACTTTACCCAGGTTGTGATGAAGTTTCTCTTGAATATTGACTCATATACTGTTACATAGATTCACTTTGTATTAATCTGTGGTTATGTCTTGTTGTTTCATAGATCCACTGTGTATTTTTCGTGGCTATGACCATTTCATGTCATGGAAGTATAGATCCACATTGTATCTTTGGTGGCTATACTCTTTGTTAATATAATTATGGATCCACAGTGTATCTTATGGTGGCCATACCTTGCAAGTCTTTATCACCCAAGCATAGGTATGCCTACCTTGGGTTTGAAACATGTCATAATATTTGTTTGATGGTTGTGTGCAGCTTCTACCATGTTCTCCAAGTCCATACCCATGCTTGAAAAAGTCTACAAAGTACTCCAGTCATCATTTTTCGTCTTCTAAATTCGCACTTTGGGGGGAAATCTGTTACACATCAAAATTACTCATTTCAAAGATGACCTATTTTCATCATTACAAGTGTCTCAAGTGTCTCAAACATCATACAGTCACATTGCCCATGTCGTGTCTTGAATGAAATCACAAGGAACACTTGAAGACACCCTCAGAGACTAGTTAAAGAAGAAAAAATCAATTGATGAAGAGTACAAAGATTTTTCCATGAAAAAAACCACTTAAAAATGAATTTTGAAGGTCAACGCTCCCCTACCCACTGTCAGGGAGTGCCAGCTCTCCTTGACCTTCTTTGCGGGAGCATTCCAACACTCTGTGCACCCTTCTGGGGGAGCGCTAGGATTTTTTGAGTAATGTTTGGGTAGCACTCCCCTACCCACTGTCAGGGAGTGCCATTGCTCCTTGCCCTCCTTTGGGGGAGAGTTGCAACACTCTGTGCCCCATTCTGGGGGAGCGCTGAGCTGTTTGAGGAAATATTGGGCTGTTGAGGAAAATCAGGGAAAAATCCCCCTCATCTCTGGAGTTGGTTGGATTTGAATCTAAGGTCAAGGCTGGATCTTAGGGAAGATCCACAAATGATGGAGAAGGATCCTCAACCTATCCCAAGAATCTCTAAGGTTGTTGGTTCTCTCCAAGCTTATATAAGGAGGCATTCTCATGGTGAAATGGATGGAGTTTTAGAGATGCCACACTTATGATATCATGAGAAGTGGTATTGGAGACATTGAAGGCATCAAAATTATGATCTCATAAGGGAGATAATCAGTGAAGCATAGTCATTTTGTTTGTGGATCATTTGAGCAAGGGTTTGGACAAGGAGATCTTGGTGAGGATCCTGCATCTACTTCAAAGGTCTGTAAGTATCTCTATTGAGTTCTCATTAATACATGTGCTTGGCCTGTTTCCTTCAAGATTGTGTATGCCTACATGAACTTGTCTTTAATGGATAGATCTAGTTTCAAACTAATCGTAGTAGAATATGAAGCATGATTTGTCTTTGATTGGATTGCAGGACGCATTGAAGAGTTTGTGGATCACAACTCAACTTGGAACTGGGCGAGGACAAACATCGTAAAAAGGTACATCTTCTTCCTCTTCTCTATAGATTAGTTTAGCTAGGTTTAAAGGGATGTCAGTGACCAAAGTTAGCACCTTTTTTTCTTGGTTATAGGGGTTTAGATCTGAGAGGAAGTTCACTTGTCTGCAGGGGGATTTTCCTGTAACAACCATCCAATCTACTTCGGAAAAATGTACTTTGGAAGGTTGAAATATTTTAGAGGATGGAAGTCTTGGAGTCCCGAAGTAAATAATGGCCGTCCATATCAGTGTTTGATTAATTCATAGTCATTGGATCAAGTATAGTGGAAGGATAGAGTAAAGCGTAAATCACAAAGTAATGATGACCGTTGATCTACTTTGGGATCATTCTCAATCGTTGATCAAGCATAGTGGAAGGATAGAGTAAGCAGAGGTGTTAACTGATAGCAAGTAGTCACCAACGATTTATGACTTATTCGGTAGGTTATTATTCCAGAGAAATTGAACTACTCAGAATTCTAGTAACTTGAAGTATAGGAGTACTAAAGCTCCAAAATAACATCTAGACCGTTGACGTTTATGGACACACGTCAACTCAAGATTAACAGTTTGGTGAAATTTAGTCTGGGAGAATTGGAAGTTTATAAAAACAAACCCCCTATCGACTATCGACAACTATGTATAGACTATCGAAAACTTAATAAAATGACAATTACAAACATATATCCTTTACCCTGCATCGATGATCTATTTGATCAAGTGCGTGGGGAAACAACCTTTTCAAAAATTGATTTACAAGAAAGATATAATCAAGTAAGAATTAAAGACGAAGATATATATAAAACAACTTTTAGAATGATATATGGGCATTATGAGTTTGTAGTGATACACTTTGGGTTAACAAACGCCCTAGCCTCATTCATGTGTCTAATGAATAGTATCCTAATTAAACACTTAGATAAATTTGTAATTGTTTTTATTGATGACATACTAATATACTCAAAGAACGAACAAGAGTATGAAGAACACCTAAGAATAGTTCTACAAATATTGAGAGATCAAAAGCTATATGGGTGAAATCACGGAGGTGGGTAACACTTTCATGAGAATCTAACCTCCAAAATTTTGAAAAACATTTTTTCGACCGAACTAATAGTATTGTTCGGCCGAAAGATTTTTTTTTTGGCCGAACTATTTTTTGGCCGAAAGGTGGAACATCAAATAGAACGGTACACTGACGATATCCTCGATTTGCGTGTAAATATTTAGTCGGACAGATTTTTTCCATCCGACAATATTCTTTCGGTCGAAAGATATTCTGACCGAAACAATCTTTTGGCCGAACTAGTTTTTGGCCGAAATATCTTTCGACCGAAAGATTGTTCGGCTGAAAAAAGGTTTATATATCAACCACACATCAACATTCAAACATTTTTCTAACCTTTTGGCGTTTGTGAGCGTTCCATCGTGATTGTGATTGTTGGCATTTGTGAGCGTTCGCGAGTGTTGGCGGGCGTTCCTGCGGGCTGTTGGCTGGCGTTGTGTTGGTCGGGCTGTTGGCGGGCATTGTGTTGGTCGGGCTGTTGTGTTGGTGGGCGTTCGGCGGGCCAAGCTTTAGGTATGTAACTATATATATATATTTTTAATTTTAATTTAATTTTGGTGGCGGCCTCTGTGGCCAAGCCGTGATATCAAGATGAATAGCTAGGGAACTTTCACTAGTTTATTGCAAATATCACACATAAAGAGAGTGCTAACATTATTGGTCATTAAAATATGTGTCATAAACTACATTCTTTATAATTTTAGTAATTTTATATCTCTAATGCTAGTGTTAATGTTTAGGGAATGCTAGTGTTAATGTTTAGGGAATATTTCAGATATAGACATCCTTTTTCTGACATTTCATACCAAACCAATTTGGTTCATCATTATGAAAAAATTGATTTGTGAAGAGGCAATTTAATTACATGTTTATATTAATATGAAATTAATTCATTCATTATTATGAAGGAATTGAATTATGAAGAGACAATTTGATTACATGTTTTTATTAATATGAAATTAATTAAAATAATTATCTATAATTCTAGAAGTAAATATAGTAAAAGAAAAAAAGTTTAGTTTTATGTCTAGGTTAATATTATTTTTAAATTTAAACTTAATTTTAATTTATAATTTTAACACTAACTTTAATTTTAATTCATTTTTTTTAAACTTTAATTACAATTTTACTTAAAAAAATCATTTTCAATTAGAATTTTAGATTTATATTTGTAAGTATGAAGGTAAAGAACAACTTACAAATACTAAGTGTAATTTTTATTTATTTATCTAGTTAATCCAACAATTATTATTTATATGATTATTTCTTAATAAAATCAAACTCATAAATTTTAAATATAAATATAATTACATGCAATTACTTATAACTAAATTAAAATTAATATATGTAATTTTACCTTTCTAATAAACAAATTTCTAAATTCTAAATTTACAAATTTATAAATTCTAAATAAAAAGTAATGTATAAATTCTAAATATATATATTTTAAGTTCTAAATAAAAGGTAATTTATAATATATATATATATATATATATATATATATATATATATATATAATATGGTTTATATGAAATTACTTATAATTGGAGAAAAAATAATAAATGTTATTAATTTAAGTTATCATATAGGATTTGTAGTTTTAATTTTATTCTAAATAAAATTAAACATATATATTTTAAGTTCTAAATAAAAGGTAATTTATATATATATATATATATATATATATATATATATATATATATATATTAAATGGTTTATATGAAATTACTTATAATTGGAGAAAAAATAATAAATGTTATTAATTTAAGTTATCATATAGGATTTGTAGTTTTAATTTTATTCTAATTTTAATTTTAAATACATAATTAAATAAACAAATAATAGTAAAAATAAATAAATAAATAAAATAAATAATAATAATTTTTTCATTTGTAATTAAGATACAAAGAAGAAATAAAAAGTTCCTTTTAGACTCCTATGTGTGTCATAATGTTGGAATCTATTTTTTTGTTCATCTTCCAGTTATCATCATGGTTCCTGTTATTACAATATTTTTCAATCTTACTATGTTATTCACATCATCACATTCTCATGATTTATCCATGTACCAAATGACTCTCTACTCACTTTCATTTGAAGTTCTCCAAACAACTTATGCCATAGAATCTTGCAAGTATAAAATCAAGTATCTGTTGGATTACTGAGAGGGGGGGTGAATCAATAATAACGTAATTGTAATCCCTTTTCTTCAAATGTTATATCAATGTAGAATTATTATCCAATAATGAGCAGTAATAAATAAACAATCACACACATACACAGTACACCAATGTTTTACGTGGAAACCCAAATCGGGAGAAAACCACTGAATACTTTTTCTTATATGTCTTGAAGAATTACATTCATTGGACGCACCAACATGTGATTCCTTTGGTGCTGCTTGAAATCGTACCACCTGTCCAACTGCCTGCATTACATCTGGTCTGGATGCTGTCACATATAGTAGGCTGCCAATCATTGACCTATATTGTCTCTGATCTGTAGACTTTGAATCATCATCTTTGCTCAACTTACAACTGATTTGCATGGGAGTGATAACTGGTTTGCAATCTTCCATTCCGAACCTCTTTAACATTTCTCTGATATACTTGGTTTGAGAAATAAAAATTCCTTGGTTGCTTTGACGTATCTGAAGTCCGAGAAAGAAGGATAGTTCTCCAAGTAATGACATTTCAAATTCACTATGCATGTCTTTTGCAAATTTCTGGCTTAACCTGTAATCATCACTACCAAAAATAATATCATCAATATAAACTTCAATTAATAAAATATTACCTTGACTTACCTTGATGTAGAGGTTGTTGTCTGCACTTCCTTTTCTAAACCCTGTCTGCTACAAATACTTATCCAGTCTGGAGTACCATGCTCTAGGAGCCTATTTTAGACCATACAAGGCCTTCTTTAATTTACACACATAGTCTGTGTTCTCTGACAACTAAAATCCTTCTGGTTGTTCAATGTAGACTTCTTCTTCAAGTTCCC
>ML777269.1:1509497-1521137 GCA_009831015.1 Picea engelmannii
GATTACTTTGACCTTTTGGGGCTTCTAGATGACATATGAGGGTCCTCCAACTTCGTAAGGCCATAACTCTCAAACCGTGAGGAGTTATGTGACGTTCTACATACCACCAGAAATGGCATGACATGTACTATCCATCTAGGATAGTTTCCCTGACAAATTCACTTTCCTTCATCTCATTATTCCACAATTAAGCATGGTTTCTCTTACTCCACAAAGCGTCTTCCCGTGAGGGCTTTCACCATAAGGGGACCACTTTGGACTTCATCCATATTTACTTCTTATCAACCATGACAAAAAAATAATGAGTCATATTTACATCAAACACTATTGGGTCCCTTACCCAAACCTTTGTGCTACGGGTCTTTCTTCAAGGGTTGACATCAATGACAACCAACCTTAATCAACAGTATCTCACTTGTATTCTTCATACCATGTGCCTCTTCCTAAAAAAAATCCTTGACCTCTACCTATTTTAAAAATCCTTGTCCTTTACCTTACCTTTGTTGTGGTATGTATTTTTCAATTATTTTCTACCTCTTTTTCGTTGCTTGATTCCACTTTTGAGGTCTACAATGTCCCACCTTTTAACACTTTAACAGATTCCATGTTCCACTATGTATGTGTATAAGACCATTTTGTATTGTGAATAATAAATTATGGTTACTTACATGCAAAATGTTTATATTATAATAATAACAAGTTGATATGTATTGTTTTAGAAAAAATATATATGATTATTGATATGTGAATATAGACACACATTATAGAGGTTTTCATGGTTAAAATATTATAATTATTATTTCGATATATACTATATTAAATTTGAATATTTTTTTAACAATAATTGGTAGATATTTGTATTAAGTAAAAATCTCATGGTTAGAATATTAAAATCATTATTTTGATATACTATATTAAATTTGAATCTTCTTTTAACAATAATTGGTAGATATTTGTATTAAGTAAAAAGATGCAACAAATGTTCATAGTAAGGTTGTATCAAAAAAGGGTTATTATCAAAATACCATAGTCCAAAATAGAATAAAGATATAGCTTATAGTTGTCTACAAACAATTATAACTATAAAATTTCAAAAACGTACCTAATAGTGTGTTGAGTACACAACACATTCTAAAATTTCAATTTTTTGGGTACCACTTTTATTTGATTTTGCAAGTAATTTTTAGTATTTTTTGGTTTGGTTGATTTTATGCATTTATTGTAGTTTAGATGACATTTTAGTATTGAGGACATTAAATCTGTTCCCAAGAGGACATTACAACTTAAATTAGCATGTCTTCAGTTCATGACTGTTCCCATCAATTAACCTTCACCAAAACTTTTATAAAACCAAATACAACAACAATTACCTTCATGTTAGTACCTTGTTTACAAAATTATCAAAACACAAAAGAAACAGTAACTAGTCTATTACAGTGAATATCCAACCTGTCATTATCCCTTTTACCGGTATTCTTTATCTTGTAGACACTTTTTCATAGTTCCTTGTAAGACTATATGTGATTTTTGTAAAAAAAACACCTTCCTCATCCAGATGTAGTGCTTCCTTGGACATCTAATCTACAACCTTGTTATATGTTCTGTAATGTAATGTGATTTTAGTTGAATAAAACTTCCACACAGTCCCGATTTTTTCCATCCATGGCTGCAAAGCGAGTACCTATAAATTATTATCATTATTGAACCAGTCAATAATTAACTTTGAATCACCTGCCAGCATTAATCTTGTAACCTTCAATACATTTTCAAAATACAACATGCACCATAAGGCTAACAATTCTCCTTTTGTATTTGTCCCATACCCACAGTTCATTTTCATATTGAAGGTCCCTAAGGCTGGACATTTTAAAACAGACCCTGCCCCACATTTTCTACCCATGTCTTGTGAGGCTCCATCAAAGAACCCTACTACATAATCCCAATCCAAACAAGGAGGTCTATCAATCCTTAAGTTGTTTAACTTCTCTACAAGTTTGTATTCTCCCAAGGCATGTAGGATGCAAGTACACACTCTGCCAAGGCTAGGAAACACATTTTCAAATATACTTATATTTCTGTGTTTACATAATATTTACTTGTGGTATTATGACATTTTAGAAGTGTGTCAATCCACTTTATTTTGTGAGTATGTTACATCACATAATTTAGTATATACCATAGTCTTGTTCTCAACATATTCCCATATTACTAAAAGTAAAGATTCTAACATTTATCAGAATTAAAAAATTATAAGATTTACTTGTGGGGTTACAACATTTATTTATGTAAATTAGAAAATTATTATACTTTAGAATGACCTATGCTACATTGTATTGTCATATATCAATTATAATACTTTACGATTGCAACTAATAAATTCCATGAGGATTCCAAATGAATGTCTTATAGAGCTCACACATTTAAATTTTTAAATGTCCCATGTCACATACCATCCCAACACTCAAATCACCTATAATTACATCCTTTCTCAATTGTAATTTTCAAACTTCTACCTCCCTCTCTCAATCTCTAGCAATTCATATTCTTATGGCCCATCTCTAAGAGATAGTTACAATTGTTCCTCTTCTTTACATACCACTTGAACAATCAATTCAAATTCTACATGGAATTGGTTCAATAGTTATTGTCGATGCACCATACACATGTTGCTTTTGATCTTGTAATCCCTTGTACATTTTGTCAATTCATTGAGGTTAATATATGCACCCTCAAAGAAACCATTAGGATTGATCTATTCCATGGGAACATTGAGTGCTATTCTACCAAGAACTCGATCAACTTAGTCCTCAATCATTCAACTACTCATAGACCATACTACATGAAGAATTGACCAATTGACCAATAAACATTCTTAGAACCTTTTAGGTTTTTGTTGACATGTTCTAGAAACATGCATCCATTATTTCCATTAATTGTCCATCAATGTGATATTCAAGTCAATTATGCATAGTTCAGTAAATCTATCACTTCCATATTAGGTCGGTTCTCTCCTAGTGAAACTTCCCAACAAAACTTAGTACTTAGTCGCACTCTAACCTAATTGACTATTTGATTTCTTACACGATTCCTTATGATTCCTAGGAAATGTTTAATTTGTGTACTCAAATTCCTTTAATATCATGATTGATCTCCACATATTTGTGTTTCCATCATGCACTTCTGGAGAAAATATACTTGTATATCAAAATTTACAAAGATATATTTCAATAAAGATTAGTAATTGATAATGAAAACTGTTTTACAAAATAGATGACTTCTCAAAATACAAGTCAAAGGGTGAGTCAAGTAATAAGTTGTGACTTTTAATTGGATATGTTAATTGGGTGTAGCTCAAGTGTCATAGAGGAGAATTTCGTATCTACCCCACCTAGGACCAATCTGCACTTTTGACATGTTTTATTTTCATGAGAAGACTATTGATTAGGACTCTTCATGAGTTAATTTTTTATTGGGGATGGAAAGGTAACAACAATCTCATTCTAGCACATATCTGTGTGTGTAACCTTTAACCAAAATTTTGGTTGGTAACCTACCCTAAGTACTCAATTGTTAACCTAGTGGAAATTTGTTGGTAACCAAGAGAGAATCTATTTGTCTCTCTCTGTCTCTATACCCCCAACTCCGTCCACTTGTCGCTCTTTCTATCTAGAGGAAAACCATGATAGTTTGGTCATTGTTCTACTATTTTTCTTTCATTGTGAAGTAATCATTTTGTTAGTTAATGTTTAAAATCCATATAGTTTATAAGTTTGACCTTTCCATATAAATTTCAAGAATCTGTTTTGAATATTTTTGACACAATCACATAGCTACATTAACCATTCAACACATAATAACATATCCAAACCATTGACTAGTAAGCCATAAAGTTCCATTTGAAGCTCTATTTTTACTAGTTTTGTAGATACCTTATGACACTTTCCTATATCCCTTTGATTTATTCATCATTTGAGATCTTTGGTAGTATATAGAAATATAGTTACTTTTTTTTTTAGGAATATTGATATTTACAAAATTTTGTGTGTTGGTGTAATTTACTAGTATTGTGGCATTGTTGCTCTTTAAATGAAAAGGAAAAGAGCTGAAAGCAATCTTGCAAAAAGGTAGAATTCATTTTGTTATCAAATATAAACAACCATGAGTAAGATGGAATTGAATTGCAAAGAGTGAATATGGCATTGTACTTAACAAAGAATAATCTAGTGTCATATTGTATTATTGTAGTTCAAGAACAAGAATCTATATGTGGAACAATTATTTCTTGAGTGCATCGTATTTTTTAACACAATTCGTAGTGTACAAGAGTCTTAAAGAAATATTATTAAAAATAAGTAATCACAAGTGAAAAAATACTTAAAAACTAGGTTCAAAGTGTTTGCTAGCAAACATTTACACTAAGAATAAACACTAAGATTCAAGATATTTTCCATGAATAGAAAATCTATATTACTTTGTTAATGTTGGTATTTCTATAATGAGTCAATCTATTCATAGATTGATTTCATTTTAGGTAATCTGTAATGGTCATTAGCCAAGCTATCAAGATTCCTTAGGTTAGTGAGTCGGGTCAAGCTATGATATATGTATTGATATTATGGTAGCTTCTGGAGGTATGAACCTCTATTGTGACCTATGACAAGATTAGAATATTCCAGAAGGAAGCAAAGAAGTAAAGGAAACCCTAGACAAGATGTCGACTGCAGAAATATAATTAATATGAATTAATTAGTACCCAGAAGAATAACTCGACCCTAGTAAGTCTGCTAGAATCACTATAAATACAGGGTGCCAGTCTCTCACTTGAACATCATCTCAGTAGTTGTAGAGAGCCAGTTTTGCGCAGTGCATTTGCAGTCTTGTGCGCAAGTTCTGGGGAAGAGTGTTGCACCAATTTCTGGGTGGGACTATCAGATCAGATTTGGTTACTTTTCTTGCCTGGTGCATTAGCCTTTCTTGGCTATTGATTGCTACCAGTATTCTTCTCTGTCAAGGTCAAGGTGCTCGGAGGGTGGCTTCGGCCTATGGTTGGGTGACAAGTGTATTGTCAATGGTAAAACAAGCATAATATTTCATATTCTAACAGGTTATGGGCCCACACCTCCTTCATTCAGTCTAAACGCTGGAAGGAAGCATAGTCGCTAGGATATTGAGCTCGTTGAGCAACTGTCGCTAGGGTTACTAGCATGAGCAACTTCTAAAGACACTGCTACTAGGGTTACTAGTAGAAGCAGTTGCAGAAACCCTAATCTTAGATCTAGCACCTTTTGATGGAGCATCTCCCTCAAAAAGAAGATATTCAGATACACCCTAGCTCAACGCACCTTTTGGCTCTCTCAAAAGAAAGAAATGACGAAGTTGAAGTTTTGGATCAAGGTATGAACAGTTACCAGTCAACTGAAGACATGAGTGAAACGATTAGTCTTTTACACTACTCAACACTTACTAGAATGATTGAAGATGACATGTGGATAATCAATAGTGGAGCTTCTAGGCACATGATGGGAGATCAATCCAGACTCTCAAATCTAAATGAGAAGAAGACCTCGTACAAGGTAGAGCTTGGAGACAAAACCACCTACCCCATAGAAGGATTTGGACAAGCCTCCATCAAAATGAAGACAGGTAACTATGTTCACTTAAGAAATGTTTTATATGTACCTAGTTTAGAAAAGAATCTTGTATCGATATCTTGCCTAGAAGACAAGGGAAACATAATAGCTTTTGTGGATGGAAAGGTGTTATCATGGCATAAAGACTCCAGCATAGAGAATGCTAGGGTTATTGGAAATCGTGAAGGAAATATGTATAGACTACTAGAACAAAATGAAGAAGCTCTTGTACATAACAAAGTCAACCCCAATGAGCTTTGGAACAGAAGGTACGCTCACATTAACTATCAATCATTACCCTTTCTCAAAACGATGGTTGAGGGAATACCAGAGTTGCAGTCTATACATGAAGGAATCTGCAAAGGATGTGCTCTTGGGAAGAATATCAAGAAACCATTCCCAAGCAACAACAACAGATCTAAGGAGATTCTAGATCTGAAACACTCAGATGTTTGCGGTCTGATGCCAGTAAAATATCTAGGAGGATCTTCCTACTACATAATCTTCATAGATGACTATTCAAGAAAGACTTGGCTATATATACTAAAGACAAAAGACAAAGTATTCAACAAGTTTCAAGAGTTCAAAGCTGAAATAGAAAACCTCACTAATAAGAAGATCAAGATGCTAAGAACCAATAATGGTAGAGAATACACACCAAAGGAATTCATTGCATTCTGCAAATCGACAGGGATTAGGAGGGAGTTAACTGTTCCTCATAATCCTAAAAAAAATGGTGTAGCAGAAAGAAAGAACAGACCCATTGGAGAAACTGTAAAAGGCTGACTAAATGATCAAGGTCTATCCATGTTCTTATGGGGAGAAACAACAATGAAAACAATATATGTGTAGAACATAAGTCCTCATCGTATATTGAAGGACATGAGACCAGAAGAAGATTTCTCAAGTAAGAAACCTAATGTGGAAAATCTAAGAATATTTGGATGTCATGTTTACTCTCACATACCCAAGGATGAGAGGAATAAACTAGAACCTTCAGAAAAGAAAGGGATATTCGTGGGATATAGTGATTCATCCAAATATTATAGAATATATATTCCAGAACAACACAAGATCGAAGTCAGCAGAGATGTAACATTCAATGAGAAGGTGGCCTTCAAGAAATCCATAGAATAAACTATAGAAGAAGAAGAGATTGAAGAACTTAACGAAGAAAGAACAGAAAATGAAAATGACGAAAAGGAACTACCTGATCATCCTATGGAGCCATGTGAAAACATTAATTCAGATATCGTACTAAAGACCAAGAAAAGACCAACTTGGCTTGAAGCTAACTTACAAGATGTAGAAAGACTCAAGGTTCCAGAAGGAACATTCAGAAAGAGTAAAAGACCTAAAATATTCTCAAGTTATGCAGCATACATGACAAAGCTTCTAGATGAAGAACCTACCACATTTGAAGAAGCAGTTCAAAAGGGACAATGGAAGGAAGATATGATGAAAGAACATCAATCCATTATGAAAAATGAGGTATGGGAAATTGTACCTAGACCTAAATAAAAATTGGTGGTAACTTCAAAATGGGTATACAAGATCAAACATGCAGCAGACAGAAGCGTGGATAAATACAAGGCAAGATTCGTAGCCAGAGGGTTCTCCCAGAAGGAGGGAGAAGATTATGATGAAACCTTTGCTCCAGTGGCTAGATATACTTCCATCAGAGCTATCATATATCTTACCGCTTCCATGTGATGGAACTTACATTAGATGGATGTAAAGACAACCTTCCTGAATGGAGCAATTGAAGAAGAAGTATATATTGAACAACCTCAAGGGTTTGAGGTACATTCCAGAGACACTCACGTTTGCAGATTAAAGAAATCTCTATATGGACTCAAGCAAGCTCCAAGAGCTTGGTATGCCAAAATGTAAAACTATCTAACAAGACTTGGTTTTTCCAAGAGTCATGCAGATCCAAACCTTTATTACAAAGTCGTGGTTTGAGATATACCGCATCCAGTGATATACAACTTCATGGATTCACAGACTCCGATTGGGCAAGAAGTGAAGAAGACAGAAAGAGCACTTCAGGGATGTGTTTCAACTTGGGCTCCACTATGATATCTTGGGGCAGCAGGAAACAAAAGTATATCACACTCAACACAGCAGAAGCAAAGTATATCACAGCATGTGAAGCATGCACTGAAGCAATATGGTTAAAGAAGTTAATCTCTGATTTAGTTGATCAGATTCCAGAATCGACCATAATACATTGTGATAATCAGAGTTGTATAAGATTATCAGAACATCCCGTATTTCATGAAAGGTCGAAACACATTGAGATCAAATACTACTTTATTCAAGATAAAGTCCAGTAAGGAGAGGTAAAGCTCGAGTATATCTCCACTGACGAGCAGACAACAAACATTCTAACAAAACCTCTATCCAGAATAACGTTTGCATATTTCCGAGAGAAGATGGGAATCGTTGAAATAACTCCCTTAGCTAAAAGGGAAGACTCTCCAAGCTAGGAGGGAGCACTAAAAATATTATTGAAAAAAATATTGTTGAAAAATATTATTGAAACATTTATCTTTGTGATTGAAAAATAGTCGAGATTGGACAGATTCTTTCCTGTTCGGAAAGTGGATTGAGATTTATGATGGACATCGATTTCCCATTGTGGTTAACATGGGAAATGGTCCAGATTGTTGATGGATCATAGACAACGGATTTCCATTGTGTTTAACATGGGGAGTGGTCTAGGGAAGTCTCTCTTCTTGAGGGTTACTCAAGAAAACCGGCCCGCCTCGTCGGGCAGCTATTTCTCATTGTGGTTAACATGAGGAATGGTCCTTTTTGGAGGTTGATACATGACCGTCTTTTCCTCTTGTGGTTAACAAAGGAAATCGTCTAGACAATCATTCCTTAGGGTTTATACATTCTCTCCATGGTGCACTTTGATTAGTGTAGGAAGAATGGCCCAGGGTGGGGAATGGTCCAGGCTCAACAATCAGGGACAGACATTCCTTAGGGTTTATACATTCTCTCCAGGGTGCACTTTGATTAGTGTAGGAAGAATGGCCCAGGGTGAGGAATGGCTCATGGCTCAGAAATCAGAAACAATCATTCTTCCTTGTTTGAGAAGAATAGGGCAGATAGCCCATTATTGATGTTCTATACTGAGGGAAGATATTCTTTCAGATCTCACAGATGTGAGTGAAATATTGGCCCAAATGGTTCAGTTTATTTTTAACAATATTTTCTGTGCAGGTTGTCATCAGATGATTGTTAGGGAGACTGCTTGTCTCCAGAAAGTAGAGATATACTAATGTGGTGGATTTGTTCCATTGTTCATGACTATGTGTCACGGTTTGTGTACTACCATGGATAAACACAGTTGTGTTCTATCAATTGATATTGTACCAGTTGTCATAGGAGATTATCCAGTTGGATAATAATGCTGGTGCTCATGATACTACCAGTTGAATGGTATGTTTGTGCTCAAGACCATACCTCCCTAGCTAGGAGGGAGTGTTAATATTATGGTAGCTTCGGAAGGTATGAACCTCTATTGTGACCTATGATGAGATTAGAATATTCCAGAAGGAAGCAAAGAAGTAAAGGAAACCCTAGACAAGATGTCGACTGCAAAAATATAATTAATATGAATTAATTAGTACCCAGAAGGAGAAGCCGGCCCCAGTAAGTCTGCCAGAATCACTATAAATACAGGGCTCCGGTCTCTCATTTGAACATCATCTCAGCAGTTGCAAAGAGCCAGTTTTGCGCAATGCAATTGTAGTCTTGTGCACAAGTTTTGGGGAAGAGTGTTGCGCCAGTTTCTGGGTGGGACTATCTGATCAACTTTGGTTACTTTTCTTGCCTTGTGCATTAACCTTTCTTGGCTATTGATTGATACCAGTATTCTTCTCTGTCAAGGTCAAGGTGCTCGGAGGGTGGCTTCGGCCTATGGTTGGGTGACAAGGGTATTGTCAATGGTAAAATGAGCACAATCTTTCATATTCTAACAATATGCTCCCTTAGTTATGGCCTCAAACAAAAATTTCATTCAAAAACTCAATGATTAACATGATTATGTAATTCACGCCAAGTTTTGCATTTTTCTATGTTCTTCATTTCATAACAAGAGAAAGAAATATTCATTGCCGAGAGTCATTTATATTTGGACTAGGTTGACAAAACAAATCTTGAAACCATCTAGTGAGACCTAATCTAGTGAGACCTAATGGGTAAGTAAATCCCCCCCTATGCTTTACATCCTACATATTGTCATGAGTTTTGCTGACATCTCTGTGTAAGACATGAGTGACCTACTTGTGTAGTAAATTACTCAAAAAGGAACCAGTCTCCCACTTTGGTGGTGTTTTCCAATGTTTTCCACTTTGGTGGTCTTTTCCAATTGTAGAGGCCCTTTGACTAAAGGAATAGTTGTAACGAATACTTCATTTTGGAAGATAAAGTCTAATTTATAGAAATAAAAGAGTCTTAGATGGGAACTAATTATTATACTCATTTATTACTTCACACATATTGACCAAAGTTATTGAATGCTTATCTTATTGATGATATTTATATTCATATAATATAACTTCAAATTGACAACTTATTGGATATGTGTTGGATATGTAGGCATAGCTAGCACATACACAAATCACATGTAGACGATAATAACAAGTGATGTTCCTTATACCTATAGATTTTTAAAATGTTCATGTAACTAATCATGCATACAAATAAATAAAGTAAATCACCAGGCTCCCTTTAAACCTTCAATTCCATCTTGCATCTCCCATCCCTTCCTTTGTTGAAATATGTTGGATTTTTGACAATATTTAACTAACTCTAGAGATAATCCAAATGTGAAATCTTCAAACCTTTCGACTTAATATCTCTTATAGACAACTAGTATTAGTCATCACATTAGTATTAGTCATCACATTACTATTTGTAGAAATTTATATTCGGAATACAAACAACCCTCATGCAACATTTGCACCATAAGGAATAAGGAATATATATGAACTATAAGGAATATATATGCTATCTTAGTGGATTGAACCATGTTCAAAGAATATGCACATGCTATTGAATTAATTTTGGGTATCTATCAACTCAATATAGAAATCCCTTAGTTTATAGTACATAATTAGTCCCTTTATGTAACTTTAGGTGACCATAAAGTATTTCACAGTTATGTATTTAGTTCAACCATATCCACAACTATCCAACAATTTTTCGTTAAATCTCTCAAGTGATCCAACTATATAATATAACATTTTCATAGTTCATATGTTATATAATATAACATTATCCAATCTTTGATTAGAAAAGAGTGCACCACTTAGTAAAGCAAGATTTCTTATGTGCCCAGATTAAAGGCATAACAAGTTGTTGTGCACTACTTACAAAATATTTCTTATGTTATGTTGGCAGCCAACCCATTTTTTTAATTACTCTCAAAAAGCTGCCTACACCCCTTGTCGTATTACGACAAATCATTGTCGCATTCTGCTAATAGACATTCGTCTCATTTTTGCAACCATTACAATTCAATTTCGATTCAGTTTTCACAACTGCAAGTGTGAAAACACCTCTTTTGTTGATTAGATTGTCGTCGTCTTTGGTTGATTTGTTGGTTGATACTTGATCACTGGTTTATCATATTATTGCTAAAGGTTCTATCAGACTTATGTTCTTGATCATTTTCTTACCTTGATTGCGCATTTGGATATATTTCATTGTTAAACCTTTGGGCATAAGAATTACTGGTTTTGTTATGATCTTATGAAAGTTATAATGGATCTGGTCATATTGTTTTTATCCTTTCTATGAGCTTTCACTCGATTCTTATATGAACAAATTTTATTGTATGGCTCTAAGAATTTGGAATACAAACATATATGATATGCACCGAATACATTGGCAAGTTCATAAAGGTATGATGGCAATAGTTTCAAGGCACATGAGTTAATCATATTCAACCTCACGAATTGATACTTGGCACTATGTTTGCAAAGATTGGATT
>ML777270.1:20316-63847 GCA_009831015.1 Picea engelmannii
TTTCCCACCTAATGATTATATGAATTATTTACCAAGATTCAATGGAGAGGGAGAAGTCATTGTTGAAGAACACTTAAACTCTTTCTACAGTTTTGTAGATAAATTTAATGTGGAGCATGCAGATGTTTGGATGAGACTTTTTGTGCAAATTTTAGATGGAGAAGCAAGGAAATGGTTTAGAATCCTACCTCCCAATTCAATTGTTGATATTGATGCACTGGATGATACATTTTTAAGACATTGGGGGGATAAGAAAGACTACTTATATTACATCACTGAAATTGGTGCTTTGAAAAGAAAACAAGGAGAATCTATATCTGATTTTACTAAAAGGTTTAATAAAATGTATAGTAAAATTCCAGATGAAATCAAGCCCACAGAAACATCATCCACAATTACTTTTTCTAATGCCTTTGATGTTGATTTTTCTCTGTTGTTTAGAGAAAGGAGGTCTTATACTCCGAGTTTGATGAAGGAAGCAACCATTGAGGTAGAATCCAACATACTAGTAGCATAGAAGTTGAATTCCAGAGGTGATAGAGACATGAAAAAACAAAAGGAAGAACTCCCTTCTTCTTCTCATACAACATTTGATTCTAAGATGGATGAAATGGACAAAATGTTGAATACCTTAACATATGAAATGGCCAGGATGAATATGGAAACAAAATATCCTAGAAAACATACACATGAAGGTGGATAAAGAAACCCTAATCAGTTTAGGAGGCCTAACAATGCCCCTCAAATATTGCCCAAAGAAAGGAGAAATCAAGAAGATCGGAAAGTTTTTCCTTATTTCCAAAATAATGTAGTGGAACAAGTTGAAGAAGTGGATGACACTGAATATGATCCTACAATACATTTAAATGATACAAAATTACCTCCTACTCATATGATACAACAAGATTATGAAGATGCTCTTATACTAAATCAATTTGAAGAAGGGGATGCTGATGAAATTATCCAGAAAGAACCTAAAAGGAAAAAATATGATCTTAGGTCTAGATCAAACACTCCCAAAGTGGATATACCTATTTCAACAAAAAAGGCTAATGCTATAGTTAAATCAGGAGTCAGTAAAGAAAGCTCAGGGGTTAAAACTGATCAGCAACCAAAGTAGCCTGTCAAGGTTAGTATTACAGAGGTAAAGGAAATTGAAAATCCTATTTCTTCTTTTAGATTGGAAAATGAAATTAATAAGATTAAAATCCCCATACCTCTGATAGAATTGATGAAAACAAATCCTTTTAGAAAATATGTTCTCAAAGCATTGCAACCCCCTGCTCATGTCACTTTTTCAGATACTATAAACCTTGAAGATGAAAACCCTACTATAACCATTGGAACTCATATTGAAGACATATATGATGCTTCTCCTCCTTTCTACATATCTATGAACATCCATGACAAAATATTGCATAACCGTTTAATGGACTTAGGAGCTTCACACAATGTCATGCCAAAAGTGGTAATGTATGAATTAGGTTTAGACATTACTAAGCCTTATCTAGAATTATATTCATTTGAATCCAGGAAAGTTAAATGTCTGGGAGTCATTAAAGACATGGTTGTTACTTTATCTCAGTTACCTATGAAAATTGTGGTGTTGGATGTAATTGTGGATGATATACCTCTTAAATTTGGGATGCTTCTGTCAATATCATGGGCTAAAAAAGTAGGAGGCACACTACAAATGGATCTCAGTTATTCTACCATACGTTTTTTTGGTGGAGAACATCGGAGGTTGTACAGGGATGTAAGGTTGTCTTACTTGGTAAGTGGTCATGAAAATCCTAGTAATCATACCATATATTGTAAGTTTTAAACCTGTGAAGTAAAGCAATGCATATAGATTCTTAATCAAAACATAATTTAATCAATGGCTCATACACAGAGTAAACAGAGGATTTATACCGGAAACCCTCAACTGGGAAATCCTTTCTTATATTCATTATCAAATTTCACCATTCACCATACAATATATACAATGTTTTTAGGTATTCCATAGATACCAAAACCCTAATCACTTAATCTTATATTAATTTAGTAAACTGGTAAAAATAACAAAATTCGCTAAAAATAACAAAAACCTCCCAAAAACAAATTTCGGGCCATTGCCCCGAACGCTGCGCTTAACCAGGGGGGGCATACCTGCCCCCCCTAGGAAAGTGCCCAGTGCACATGAAACAAATATCACTACTAGAGGGATCGTCAGACGTAGTTGTCGAACCTGACGCGCCCACACACACACATGCAAAGTATATAACACATACCCAACATTCTCCCACTTGTTGTTTTCTTTGCATCCAGGGGTCCAGGGGATTATATAGTCAACAATCCAAGGAAGAAATGCTCATTGTTACTCTACACCAGGAGAACTTTTCCATGCTCACAGAATTTGTCAATGAATCAACAACATTCTTCAAAGTGTCAACCTTTTCCAGCAACACCTTCTTTTCCTCAACCATGTCTCTCACAAAGTGATACTGAACATCAATATGCTTTGTCTTCAAATGATAAGCTGGGTTATTTTTCAGGAATATTGCACTCTGACTGTCATAATATAATCTCACTGCTTGTTGTACCAAACCAATACCTAAACACAATCTTTGTAACCATAATGCTTCATTTCTTTCATGAGTGGCTTCCATGTATTCATCTTCTGTAGTTGAGAGTCCCACTACAACTTGTGTTTTTCTCATCCAATTGATTGCTCCTCCAAATAGGTTAAACACATACCCACTTGTAGATCTTTTGCGATCTAGATATCCAACCCAGTCTACATCAACAAAGCCATGTATTTCCACCACTCTGTCCAATCCTGGTCTTCCTTGGTATCACAGTCCATAACTGGTAGTGCCACGAAGATACCTGAAGACCCTCTTTACTGTTGTCCAATGCTCCTTCCCTGGTTTTGACATATAACTTCTCAAAACTCCCACTACATGTGCAATGTCCGGTCTAGTATAGACCATTGCATACATCAAACTCGCAATTTCACTAGCGTACAGAACATGGGACATGTCCTCTTCTTCTTCCTGTGTCTTGGGACACTAATCTGCAGATAACTTTACACCTATAGGAATATGAACCTTGACCAGTTTACTTCCATGCATATTAAACCTCTGCAATATTGTCTCAACATTTTTTCTCTGATTCAACCAAATTTTCTTGTTTGCACAATCTATTTTAATCTCCATTCCCAGAATGAAGTTAGCAACACCAAAATCCTTCATGTCAAATTTGGAGGATAGCTGCGATTTCACCTCCTTGATAACATCCATGTTATTTCTTACCAACAACATGTCATCAACATACAACACTACATAAATGAAGTGATCACCAACTTGCTTGGAATATACACAGTGATCAAACCTGCTTCTTACAAATCCCAATCCAAGGATGTATGTGTCAAACTTTTGGTAACACATCCTAGGTGATTGCTTCAGACCATATAGTGACTTCTTTAGCTTATAGACCAACTCTTTCTTTCCCTTCACTACAAATCCTTCTAGTTTCTTCATTTAGATTTCTTCTTCCAGATTCCCATGTAGGAATGTTGTATTCACATCCATCTATTCCACTTCAATATCAAAAGAAGCAGCAATAGATAAAAAAATCTAATAGAAGTTAACTTAGCAACAAGAGAAAAAATATCACCAAAGTCAATTCCCTCTACCTGGGAATAACCTTTTTCTATTTACCGAGCTTTGTATTTCTCCACTTTACCTTGTGCATTAAACTTATTCTTAAACAACCATTTGCTACCTACATATTTTCTTCCTGCTAGAAACTCAACTATATCCCATGCCTCATTCTTATCCAAGGCATCCATTTCTTCAACCATGGCCTTCTTCCAGAGTTTACTATCCTCTAAATTCACTGCTTCCCTGACAATTCTGGGATCATCATCAGTAATAGATAAAGAAAAATTGGAATTGAAATCAATTGGACTATACCTTTTTGGTTTCCTTTTATCTCTCACTGATCTCCTCAATACTGAGGTATGAGGTTCTTCTTCTTCTTCTTCTTCTGCTTCCTCTTATTCAGATGATTCATATTTTTTATCATCCAACTCAAGCTCTATTTTCTTAGGTTTGTCTTGCGTTGGTAGGAATTCCTATTTGGACACATCTTTTACCTCTCTGAAAACAACATCTCGACTGTAAACAATATTCTTGGTTTCTGGGTTCCAAATTTTATAACCTTTCACACCATCTTTATAACCAATAAAGATACAATTTTCAGCCTTTTTATCCAACTTACTCCTATTTTCCTTTGGAACATGTACATAAGCATCACAACCAAACACTATAAGATGTTGAAGAGAGGGTTTCTTTGCATACCATACCTCGAGTGGATTTTTATCATCCAACACTGATGAAGGTGATCGATTGACCAGGTAACATGTTGTACCCACTACCTCTACCCAAAATTCTTGTCCTAACCTGGCACCGCTGAGCATGCTCCTTGATTTTTCCATAAGTGTCTTGTTCATCCTTTCTGCAACTCCATTCTGCCGAGGAGTGTATGGAGTAGTATTCTTCCTTGATATACCACACTTCATATAGAATTCTTTGAATTCATTTCCACAGAATTCTCCACCATTATTTGTTCTCAATACCTTTATTTTCTTCTCTGTCTGATTTTCTACTAGATCCTTAAAATCTTTAAATTTATCAAATACCTCAGATTTCTTTCTAAGAAAATAAATCCATGTGTTCCTTGAAAAATCATCTATGAATGAAACATAACACACAGATTTACCTAGGGATGAAACAAGAATAGGTCCAAACACATCACTGTGTATCAAATCTAAGATCCCCTTTGCTCTTGTAGCACCAGATGGGAATCTTACTCGATTCTGTTTACCATATATGCAATGTTCATAGAAATCAAAATCCAGAGTGCAATTATACATACCTTCAACCATGCCTTTACCGTGTAGTGTTCGAAGGCCCTTTTCTCCAATATGCCCCAGTCTTTGATGCCACAACATGGTCTTCTTTTTAGGGACGATATTGGTCTTTTCTTCTTTATTTGTCTACTCAAGGAAAACATAACTATTACACCCATTAGTATAAGTTCTTCCCAACAACTTGTATAGAGTTCCACACTGAACTCCCCTCATCAACACCACTTCCCCTCGTACCATGTTGCAAGTGTTCTTTCCAAATACAGTATCCACTCCTACATCATCCAACTTGCTTACAAATATTAGGCTCTTGGCAAGTTTTGGAATGTGCAGAACCCCAGGGAGTGTTCTAATCCTTCCATCTTTTAGCAGCAACTTAACCCTTCCATGTCCCAAGACTTTTGTTGTCGATTCATCTCCTAGGAATACATCACCACCATCATATTTTTCATATTCAGAGAACCACTCCCTTTGAGGAGTCATATGGTATGATGCACTTGAGTTGATCAACCATACATCGTGGTCTTCATGTGTACTTGTAGATTCTAGGTAAACATCACCTCCTTCTTTAGTGGAGGTTTTCACCTCTGTGGAAGATGTACTATCAAACCCCTTTGGTTTTTCAACCTTCTTAAACTTGCAATCTTTCTTATAATGCCCTGTTTTACCACCCTTCCAGCATTTCCTCAAAGATTTTCCTGGAGACTTAGATCTACCTGTAGATTTGGATCTCCCCCCTGAAGGCTTACCATGATTCTTGTCTTGGGTATGACCTCTTACAAATAAAGAATCTATGCTATGACCATCCATGCTTTTCCACCTCATCTCTTCAGATAACAAGGATGAAACTACATCCTCATACTTCAATGTATATTGAGTGGTACTACCAATTGCTACGACCATATTATCCCAAGAGTCTGGCAAAGAAAATAACAAAGTAATACACTTATCTTCTTTTGTAATCGTAATATTGACAAAGATAAGTTGACTTACCAGAGTATTAAAGGCATTTAGATGTTCTATCACAGAATATCCATCTTCCATCCTAAGATGATACAACTTCTTTCAAAGAAACAACTTGTTTACCAGGGACTTTAATTGATACAAATTCCCCAAATTATCCCATAGTTCCTTGGCTGTAGACTCTCCTGAGACATTCAACAACACCGAATTTTCCAAGCAGAGTCGAATAGTACTCCTTTCTCTTCTATCCAACTTCTCCCAATATTCCTTCGACATACCAGTAGGTGGTGTACTCATAGTTTGTGTACTGGTAGGTTGTGTACTAGTATCCTGTGTGCTAGTAGATGGTGTACTAGAAGGCTATGTACCAGGATCCACAATGATCCATTGTTCTTTGTCTACAAGAAGATCCTCCATATTTAGCTTCCATAGCTCAAAGTTTTTACTGTTGAACTCCTCTATCTCAATTCTAGAAGATCTTGCCATTCCTCTTTCTGCACTCAAATCACAACTACAAAAGCTCCCACTAAACACAGGTTTATCAGAGGCCCAAGATAAACTTGATCTATCAAGACAGATCCAAACCCTCAATAACAAAGGCGTCCCTCTGAAGCCAAAAATGAGCTTTGATACCACATGTATGTTTTAAACCTGTGAAGTAAAGAAATGCATATAGAGTCTTAATAAAAACATAATTTAATCAATGGCTCATACACATAGTACACAGAGATTTTATACCGGAAACCCTCAACCAGGAAAACCTTTCTTATATTCATTATTGAATTTCACCATTCACCATACAATATATACAATGTTTTTAGGTATTCCGTAGATACCAAAACCCTAATCCCTTAATCCAAGATTAATTTAGTGAACCACTAAAAATAGCAAAAACCACCCAAAAAAACAATTTTGGGCTGCTGCCCCGAATGTTGCGCGTAACCAGGGGGGCATACCTGCCCCCCTAGGAAAGCGCCCACCGCACACAGCACAAAGAGCACTACTAGAGGGATCATCAGATGCAATTGTCGAACCTGATGCACCCACACACACACACATGCAAAGAATATAACACATACCCAACATATATGTTGTAGAAGATGAACTTGGCTCTTCTATTTTTCACATTGGTGATTAGATAGATGAAACAACAATAAGGAAAATAATACCTACAATTCAAGATAATGTAGGAAATCTAGTCTGGAAAATGTTCTTTGATGGGGCTTGTTCAAAAGAAGGCTTTGGTGTTGGGATTGTTTTTATTTCTCCTACCAAAGAAGTTATTCCTCTGTCATACAAACTGGAATTTGATACAACAAAAAACATTAGTGAATATGAAGCTCTGTTGTTAGGATTGAAAGCTGCTAAAAATATGGGCATATATAAAATTTATGTTTTTGGAGATTCAAAGCTTATCATTCATCATTTAAAAAACATTTATCAGACCAAACAACAGAGGTTAAAGCAATATAGAAATGAGGTGATGGATTATGTAGATAATTTATTTTTGGCCTTCAATATCACTTTTGTACACATGAATTTGAATCAGCAGGAAGATTCTTTAGCACTTACAACTAGTAATTTCAAAACTCAATTTTTTCGCAAGTTAAAATTTGAGATTGGTGTAAGAAACAAACCCTCAATACTAGATAAATAAAAATTGGAAAGTTTTTAAAGATGACCAAGAAATTCAAAGATTCTTGGAGACCATTGATGAGTTTTCTAACATTTCAATAGATCAGGATAATGAAAATAATGATGTCAAAGTCCATGCTGCAAATGTCCTGCAAGACAATGTTGTTGGTCACAAAATTATTGAGTTGAAAACAAATCATCTACCAAAGGGTTTAGTTCCACTTGAGAGATTATTTGATCACAATGTTGTTTCAAGAAAATTTGTAATTCAAACAGAGGAGACTGATGTAACAAACTGTGACATCAATCCAGATTCAAATCCCAAGTTTGTGAAATTATCCAGAAAATTGTTAGAGAAACAAAGAAGCAAGTATGTAAATTTGATGAGGCAGTTTTCAGATGTATTTTCCTGGTCTTATGAAGACCTAAAGGTTTTTGATACAGAAATTATGCAGCACGAGATTAATTTAAAGCCTGGATCCAAACCTTTTAAGTAGAAATCTAGACAGTTCAATCCATTGTTGCTACCTATAATAGAAAAAGAACTGAAAAGGTTGTTAAATGCTAAAATTATAGTACCACTGAGATACTCAGAGTGGGTAGCTAATTTAGTACCTATCAGGAAAAAGAATGGAGAGATAAGGATATGTATAGACTTCAGAAATATGAACAGATGCTCTTTAAAGGACAATTATCCATTACCTAAAATGGATCATATTTTACATAGAGTAGTAGGGGAGAAGAGGATCTCTATGCTTGATGGATATTCAGGGTATAATCAAATATCAGTAATGGAGGAAGATAAAAAGAAAACAATTTTTACCACTCCTTGGGGCACTTTCATGTATGAAAAGATGCCTTTTGGATTAATGAATGAAGGAACAACATTTCATAGAGATATGTATATTTCATTT
Organism: Picea engelmannii; assembly: GCA_009831015.1. NCBI lineage: Eukaryota > Viridiplantae > Streptophyta > Pinopsida > Pinales > Pinaceae > Picea > Picea engelmannii. The sequence goes on from ML777270.1 coordinate 28,744, forward strand.
GTTGGTGAGAAAGATAGATTTATGGTTATTTATCTTGATGATATTACTGTGTTTTAAACCTTTGATGAAGAACACATGCAACATTTAAAGCAGACTTTTGAAATATGCAGAAGGTATGGTATATCATTAAATAAAAAAAAATCTCATTTTGCCATTGAAGAAGGAATTTTTTTAGGACATATTGTTTCACTAGAAGGAATCAAGATAGATCCAGAAAGAGTAAAGGCCATTCAAGAGATAGACATTCCAAGAAACAAGAAGTCTATCCAATCTTTCATAGGAAAAATCAATTTTTTAAGAAGATTTATACCAAATTTTGCAGAAATCATCAAGCACATTATTGATATGTTAAAGAAGGATGCAAAAATAAAATGGATACCTAAATCCAAATAATCATTTGAAAACATTAAGAAATTTCTCATCCAGGCACTTTTCCTCATCAACCCTAATTATTCTAAGGAGTTTTTGATTTTTTCATTTGCTTCTGAAGACACTATAGATGTTGTTCTCTTACAAAGAAATGATAAAGGGTATGGGAAAACTATCTCTTTATTCAAGAAGACTCTTAGAGATTCTAAAATAAAATATGATATTATGGAGAAACATGAATATGCTCTGGTAAAGGCTTTAAAATCTTTTAGGGTATATGTTCTACAATTTGAGATAACTACATACGTTCCAAGTAGTGCGGTTAAAGAAATTTTGGTCCAACCTGATTGTGAAGGAAAGAGGGGAAAGTGTATAACCAAAATTATGGAATACAAACTGACTATAAAGCCTACTCAGTTAATAAAAGTACATGGCCTTACCAAATTGATGACAGAGTCAAACTACAAAGCAATTAGATTGTATCATTTCTCCAGCAAATCACATAATTCATCATTTCAAATTGAGGAAACTAACTCACAGGTAAACATCAAATATTTTTCCTCACCATGGTACAAAGATATTGTCTTTTTTCTACTAAATCTTCGGTCTCCTCCTGATTTAAATAAGTCCAAGTTTGGATCACTTAAATTGAAATCGGTAAAATATTGCATTATTGATCAAGGCTTGTTTTGGAAAGATTCTAATGGAATTATGTTAAGGTGTGTTGATGAAGAGGAAGAAAAACATTTTTTATGTGACTTACACCAAGGTGTTTGTGGGGAAAATCACCATTGGAAAGATATTGCTTTAAAAATGATAAGAGAGGGATACTATTCGCATGTACTTCTTTCAAACATATTTTATCAGGTGAGGGCATGTGAACCATGCCAAAAGTTTGCAACAAAACATAAACTTATGTCTCTGCCTTTAAAACCCATTATTGCTCATGGACCTTTTCAACAGTGGGGCCTAGACTTCATTGGGTAAATCAATCCTTCATCTCCTGGAAAACATAAATGGATACTTAAAACCACATATTACTTTACCAAGTGGATTGAAGCAATCCCAACTCAGAATGCAACATGCAAGGTAATCATGGAATTTATTGAAGGGCATATTTTTTGTAGATTTGGTTGTCCTAAGAAGCTAGTCACTGACAATGCTCAAGCTTTCAAATCAAACTCAGTGATTGAATTTTGTGATAAATATAACATCCAATTGGTCCACTCCACTCCTTACTATCTCCAAGGAAATGGGTTAGCAGAATCATCCAATAAAATCCTCATAAGGATTATTAAAAAACTACTGATAGAAAAAAAGGTCATGGGATTCCAAATTAAAATTTTCCTTATGGGTTGATTGGATAAGTAATAAGAAATCTATTGGAACTTCCCCTTTCCAAATGGTGTATGGGACATAGGTTGTTTTTCCAATGCAATTGGGTTTACCTATTCTTAAATTTCTGCAAGAGGGGTTAGAAGAACCCAATGACATTCAAAGGAGGATTTTCCAGATGATAGAGGTTCAACATGCTCAAGAAAAGATGGATCAAAAAGATGTTATTCATCAAAGAAAAGTCAACGAAATGTTTGATAAGATGACAAAAAAGGATATTTTCAAAGAAGGAGAACTTGTATTAAGATGGGATGCTAGAAGAGAGGATAAAGCTAAACATGGTAAGTTTGACAACTTATGGCATGGTCCTTTCAAAGTAGCCAAGGTCATGAACAACAACACCTTTCTCTTACATAATTTGGATGATAGTGAGATTTTAAGGGGCCTAGTAAATGGGAGATTCCTGAAGATTTATTTCTTTTAAGATTAGTCAGAACGTTCAATTTGTATAATAGGTTTTACTTTTTGAACTCAAATAAAGACTCCATATACCCAATGGAATTTTTTCTTTATAGTCTGGGTTTTAAATAAAGGATGACAAAGCAGGGAAACAAAGAGAATCAAAAGGATATGAAGGCATTGGTCAGCAGTTATTAAAGCTTCATTATGAAACTTTACCCCCAGAAGGAGCCAATGTTAGTCTCTAACCTTGTTTTTGATTGAGTGAGTATCCCTAGTCCCCGTCCTCTCATTTTTTCATGTTTTTCTATCAAAAAATTGTTTTTACCTCTTTTTTTCAATTTTTATTGCACTTTTAAATGATTTTTACGGTTTTTAAAGATTAGGATTTTATATGATAATATTTTTTCACATCACTTGTCGTTTCATTATTTGAATTTTCAAAATTTTCCAAGTCAGAAAAAGCATTGTAGGAATAGCATTATTCCTGCAACGTCGAGAATAATCATGGTTTTTCATGCACCACCCAATGTTGAGAATAATCTTAGTTCTGGATTATCTTGGAAATATATGGTTAAATCAAGAAAACCTCAAGCTTCTATAGATCTGAATTTACCTGCCCCTGTAGAGGAATATCCAAAATTTAAATTTAAAGCAAGGAAGGAAAAAGACAGAGTAAAGGAGCTGCAAAGTATGATAAAGCAATTGAAGAAAGAGAAAGATTTGGTTGAGAAATGGAATGCCAAACAATAAGAAAAGATACAAGAGTTTAAAAGGAAAAGAAAATAACATAAGGCATTGCTTAAATAGGTAAGAGAATCCAATTTCAGGCTATATTGGCATAATGTTGTGTTAACAACCAAGCTTAAACAAAGAGACATCAAGGCCAGTGTAGTCATCATACCATGATGGTTCATGAAGAGTTTTTCTTCAATTTTTTATTGTTCGATGCTATTGCTCAGGAAGTAAAGATTAATAGTGTGATTCCGGATGTTTGGATCAAATGAAACTTTTGATATCTCGAATGGAACAACTCAGCAAGATAGGGTTCCATTTTTGTGGGATTTGCCAGTTTTTGTAAAGCTATTTCCTAATCTATATTTGGATTGGTTGTTGAGCCCTCTACTATATAGGCATTGTAAGTGCTCAAGAGAGATATTTTTCCTAGGAAATAGGCATTAATAAGATCCTATTGCAAAACTGTAAACTAGAAAATAGGATCTACATGAATACTCTCTGTACTTTAAATAGACACAAGAAAGATTATATGGAGGTCGATGAGTTGAGCATTCAAGGACCCTTTTGTAAAATCCATTGTAAGACAATTTATATTCCATATTGATATTAAATGGAAAAGGCATGTTGATGGTCAAAGTTTATTTCATATCTTATTCTATTTCTTTTCTTACTTGAAGTCATTTATTCTATTGCAATGCATTTGGTTTCTTGATTTTAAGGAACACAATGATTTTTTTTTTTGTTTTTGTTTATTATCAAGGTTTTCTTCAAGTACATGTTCTTGTTTCTTAATGATATTTTTAAATAAGAAATCTATATGGAGTTGACAAATTAGATACTCTCATATATTCCCTTCTTTATTTTCATTATTATCTGATCTATCAATGTGACTACCATTTAATAAATCAATGGGATGTTTTTTGGCTTTTATATCGAGTTATATGGTTATTTGAATCCCTGAACCAAATTCCAACCATTTTCAAAAATCCATTCATAAAACCCTTAAAATACCATTGCAATAACATGATGATTCCCTAACTTTCCCTCTGATAGTCAAGTGCAACTTTAGGGATTAACAAGTTCCAATCTGTATCATTGTCCAGATTTTGTGAATTCATAAGTATTCTATCTACCATCATGGAAAAAATTCCTATCAAACAAACATGGTATTTAGAGTAGTACATGAAAAACATCCATCTCTACCATATCAAAAAAGACCTGCTCACAAAAATTTCCAATATGAAAATTTAACAAACACTATCCTGTCACAGCCATTTGTTGTCCTTTTTGTAACCATGAAACTTGATACAGATTTGGATGGGGAATACCTTTTAATTTTAATGTATCCATGAATTTCATGGACACCAAATTTTCTATGATTCCACTGTCTATGACCAGATTGCCACACTTTCCCTTAGATTTACATTTATTATTAAAAAAATTCTTCCTCTACTCAAGATCTTTTGCTAAATTATTTTTTAGGTTTAAGTAACACTCTATGGAACATTAAATTCTCACCTTTCTCCTATTGAAGTACCATCACATTTTCACCAACAATCGATGTCTCATCTTCCTACACAACCTATGTTCAGGATTCACCTCTTTTTTCTGAAGTGTTCTTCTTTGGACATTAAAATGCCTTATGTCCCTCTACTTCACATATATAGAAAGTAATAATATACTTACCTTTTCCTCTTCCAAATCCTCTGCCTCTTCCAGTATAATTTCCTCTTCTATTACATTGGCTATTGGTATATTTATTCTCCTTTTCACTTTATTGAGAAGTACTCTCTATGCCCTAGCCTCTAGGTCCTTTACCACATCATTGAAACTCCATTTAAATTCTATAGATCATAACGTGCTACAACTCCCATTGTGCTACAAGTGCTACAAATCAAGTTACACTGTTGTAGGTTACACCGTGTTGCGACTCCCAATGTTGTGGGTTATGCTTGTTGTAACTCCATGTGTCCTATATGGACTTCGTGGGAATTTATGGGCCATCACTCTATGTGTCTTATGAAAATTTAATGGCAATTGATGGGCCATAATTCCATGTGTCTTGAACAAACTTCGGGGAATTTGGTGGGCCATTTAAAAGAGGGAGATGAATTAAACTTGGAAACGTTTGGAAGAAGTTGAATCGTCATAACTGCCCATCTTCCAATGCACATTGGGGACAAAATGAATCAACTATTATTGTTTCCCACATCTTTGTCGCTACTATTTCCTGTTGTTGTCATTGCATTTTCCAACATTGGTTCCAATCTATATCATTTTCCATCTTTTGTGAATTCATAACTATTATCTCTACCATCATGGAAACCTTTCCTATCAAACAACCAAGGTATTTCAAGTAGTACATGAAAAACATCCATCTCTACCATATCACACAAGACCTGGTATTGAGTCAATTTGATACTCCCAAATATCGAGCAAACATGACAAGTATAAATGTACTTCAATTGTTCTTTAATTTGTTGCCACAGGTGGTGTATGGGGGTACATCTTAGCATACCCATTGCTACTTTTACTACAATTACCTCCAACCCTAGTGCACTAATCATTTCTCCCCTAAGATATTTGATTCCCTTTGATGCAGTAACCCTCAATTATGTACTTAAACAACTACAAAATCAAGATTCTTCCCACAAAGTGCATATCTACGAGTGTACTATATTTAAACAAAATTAACGTTTAACTAATACCATGAGGAATTGGCAGTCACAGAAAAAGGAGACAAGAGACAACAACATTCAAACAAGGACTGAAGATTCTTATTTAACATAGATAGAATTGAACTCTTACAGTCTCATTACATCACCAGACAATCTATCATGGTTATCATTCTTTATTAAATGAACTAAGTGTGTTCCTTTGTTTCATGTTGTGAAACAAAATTGGGTATCCCTTCCTCTCTAGAATTTATCCTACATACATACCCTCTCTTTCCCCTATTTTTTCTCCCCCTCCTCAACTGAAGTGAACCCTTCTCTTTTTTTCTTTCCAGGATCCCTGGAAGACAAATAGTCTCGATAATTCCACTTCTCAAACTTTTTACCCAATGTGAATTTGAAGTTGGGAAGTTATGATGGTTCAAATTCTTCAAACAATTTCTAATTTTAATTTGTCTCTCTCTTGTAGATGTTCCACCAAAGTCCACGAATTTCTCTCCAGACACATGAAGTTACGACCCATCAGTTGCCATGAAATTCGCAAAAGACACGTGGAGTGATGACCCATCAATTTCTATGAAGTCTATATAGGACATGTGGATTTACAACATGCATAACCCATAGTATTGGGAGTCACAACACAATGTAACCCACAACATTGTACTTGGAGTTGTATCACACCTAGATTTGCAGTGCTCACATCATGACAAGAGTTGCAACATTATATGATCTATATTATTTAAACATAGTTGCAACAACATGGAGTTACAACACCCTTTTTCCATCCTACCATTCACTAGCAAATTTGGGTCATTTTGTGACGGTTGCTTCGACGCTCTTGTGACGTTATGTCGTGGAATTTGAGATGAATCTAAACTCTCTGAAACGTCATTTTGTGTCACGTGGAAATTGCGATGAAATCGATTAAACGTCGCAAGCGCAATGCCCCTAGGGAACTTATCACAATTGTGACAAAAAAGAAATATCGTCGCCAATACGACAATTTAGGTAAAAATGTGAAACCAACATTTTGTCTCAATTACGACGACCTTTGCAATGAAAAATTTCATTGTTTACATAACAAAAATGTCGCAGCTATTTAAGTTGTCGTCGCACTTGCGACGAAAACTTTTTGTTGTTTAAATTGAAAAACTGTCACAGCTATTTAAGTTGTCGTCGCAATGGTGACGAAAACTTTTCGTTGTTTACATATCAAAACTGTCACAACTATTTAAGTTGTCGTCTCACTTGCGAGGACAACTTTTGTTGTTTATATTGCAAAACTGTCGCAACTATTTAAGTTGTCGTCTCATGTGCGATGACAACTTTTGTTGTTTATATTGAAAAACTGTCACAGTTATTTAAGTTGTCGTCGGACTTGTGACGACAACTTATGTTGTTTATATTTCAAAACTGTTGCAACTATTTAAGTTGTCGTTGCACTTGTGACGAAAAAGATTTATCTAAAAAAAATAAAAAATAAAAAATTATTTGATTTAATATTACCATTTTAATGTTAATATTAATACATGATGAAAATGAAGAGCTTAATTATCTTATTAGAAGAGTTTATCAGATAATTAAGGTGAAACAGACCAAAGAACAAGTGAATGAGAGATTCCAAGAATGTCAAAATAAGATGAAAATTATTTTTGATAGAATAGTTAAAGAGATATTTTACTCTTTTACTCCATGAGATTTGGTGCTACATAAATTTTACCAAGGAAGAATATGGTAAAGTCAAGGATATTAATTGAATAGGGAATCAAGGAACAATTATGCAACAATATATTATCAAATATTTAAGGAATCAAAGGAAAGGAAGCTATCAAAGAATGACACTGAAAAGAACTGAATATGGATGGATGAATAATCATATTGTATGAGAGCATAAATATAAGTAACTCGATTACTTGGTTTCATCACATAAAAAAGATTTAGCCACAACGATTTTAAGATATTGTTTTGAATGGCAGTACTTATGTTATGACCCAATGGGGAGTATATATGGGGTTGAATGTATATGTAATTGGATTGAGTGCATATGTAATGGTGTTAAATGTATATTAAATAAGGGGCAATCTAATAGAGGGGCCACATGTGAAATGAGTGAGAATATGTATATATAGAGATCAATATAGTCATTATCGGGAAACATTTGAATATATGATTTGGATATATGGATGTACTTGGGTTATTTGGAGGAATTTGTTCCTAACTATAAGGAAGTTGTGCTCCACACTCACATTTGGCGTACATTGTGTATATTGATTGAGCGTGTTATTTTGAGTATTTGGACAATAACTCTTACTTACCCCATGTATTTTCCTTCTAGATATATACTAAGGGCAATTGGTTTACATGGTGTAATCAACAAAAACTGAAATCAATTCTATAATTGTCAAGTTTCTTGTTAGTTCAAACAATATTTTTCTTGACAAGCATTATCTTGTTAAAGTGTTGCCATCCTCTTTATTTGGTCATCTTGAAGTCATTGTGCATTTTTCTCTAAAAGAAGGTTTCATTTTTAATAAATCTTATTCTGATTATAATATGAATGATCTTTGCTTAATATCCAAGCTTGTGTGGAGATGATTTCATTCATTTTGGAGAGTGGTCATTTATGTTCCTAATATTTCTTTATCCCTAAGACCAACATATGACATGTCCATTATATTGTTTCCATGCTTTGACTACAATGCACACCAACCACCCAACTTAAACTCACATCAAACCAAGGTTGTGAGACTTGGGATTGATGAAAATTCAACGAGTTTGGGATATGGAAAAACTTGGAAACTCAACAAAAACCAGTTCAAAACTCTTCAAATAGAAACAACACTCAGAATACAGAAAATTTTGTGCATAAAAAATATTAATGACATTTCCATCCTTAAAATCTATAAAATGATAGGTTTTCCATCAATTCATCTCATCAAATATGATAACAAAAAATCTGGCACTTAAAATTAGCCTCAAAAAATTAAACATAAATCAAATAGCTTGCATGGGACTATTACATCTTTGCAACGAATTCATTCTAGGTGGTGTTTCAGGTTGTTTGTGCCCCCCCTTTCATACTGTGGTTATAGTGTTTGCACTTGAGCTTCTTGTCATCATTCAATTCAAGTTTGAAGACATGTTTTATTGCTTGATAAAACCACCTTTTGGACTTAGGAGCCATGGTTAGTCAAGATTCAATACAAAGACGAGAAGAGTATATCACTGTAGGTTGATCCCTGAATTAAAAATGAAGATGAAATATCCAAAATCAATTTTGCTGAAAATCATAATACTTTCTTCAAAATCGGAATGCAATTGACACTGAATATATAACATGTAGATATCTTGGCTCTCCATCTCCTATTCGGTATCCATCCCACAAATACAAGTGTTCTAAAGACTCCAACTGAACCCCAAACAAGAATAACAGAACCTGCTGAAAAAAGTTTCAGTGTTCACAGTCCAACTGAAAACTCAAATCAATGAAGATAAAATGACCAAATGAGTGAAATGCATCTTATTTTTGGGTTATATGCCTTTAGGGTTTCCTTTGATGCGTTCCTGCTCATATTTCTCCCTCCAAAAAACACATTTTGGCCTTTTCTCCAAATCAATTCCATGTGGGATACACCTTTGCTTAATGGGCGAGTTTTGTCAGGTTTCAACAAGTCTAACAAGTTCAAGTCGGGTTCAACAGGTTTTGGCAAGTTTCATTTATAGGAAAGTTTCACAAGTTTTCACTGGTTATTCATTTCAGTGTTGACCCAACAAACTCACAGACCTTCGGCATGTCTCACAACATTGCTTCAAACCAAGGTTGTGAGACTCAGACTCAACAAAAACTCGACCATCTTGGGACTGGGCAAAACTTGACGGCTTAGCAAGACTTGACAAAACTCTAAATTGAAAATTAAAATCAAATTTAATTAAAAAAAAACTCTCAAAATACAAAAAAATTTATGCAAAAAAAATAATATGACATTTTCGTCCATAAATCTATAAAACAATAGTTTATTTGTCAATTCATCTCATCAAATATGATAATATAAAATTTGGCACTTGAAATGTGTTAAAAAAATGAACCATAAATCAAAATTTCAAATAGCTTGGAATCCATCAAATAATAACAAGTTCAACAATTCAACTATTGTACTACATAAATCATGACATAATTATAAACTCAAAATGGACAATGTCTCTAATCTCGAGTATCATTTACTTTGTTTCCTTCATTTGATCTTGAAGCATGAGAGTGTGGATGTATTTTAGGAGATATCAAAGCATGAGATTGAAGGTATTATAGAAAACCCCACTAAAACAAGTTTCCTTGTTCATAGTCACACTATAGATTGAAACACAATCACTCAAGAATAAATGAGAAAATGAGTTATATGCCTTTAGGGTTTCATTAGAGGAGTTCAAGGTATTTTTTTCCCTCCAAAAGCCTGTCTAAGCCCTTTCTCCAAGTGATTTTCATGTGGGGTTTGTGTTTACCTATTAGGGGTCAAAATCACGAGCTCTATGCAAGATCTAGCAAGTTTCCACGGGTTCCAACAAGTTTCATGCGATTTTATAGTGTCTACAAGTTTTTTCCACTAACCTACAGTGAGTATCTTCAAATCCAAGGGATGAGAAAGAATCTAGATTACCTTGCTCTTAAACACATCCTCACATTGGCCATACAATTGTGGCATGTAAAGAATAACACACCAACCCTGTTTAGTTTTGTGAACTTTCAAAAGCTCCTGACAATGTTTCTTGAATTTACTAGAACAACTTCAATAATTAGGATTCTTTATCAAGAGTATGATACTATATGGCATAGTTATCATACCTAAATATGGTTCTCACATGATATCCATGACTTTCTTTTGCAGAGGTTTTTATGGAGACATGATATCTACCCTATTGCTTGTAGATGATGACATCCTCCTAGTCTCCTTACAAGAACAGTGAAATATGATTGTTATTACTTTTTTGGGCAAGGCTAGGAAATTTGAGTTCAACCTTGGTAAGACCATGTCATGATTTTCGACACCGTCAATGAAGCACTACTGAAATAACATTTCACTTTTTCCTTCAAAATATTTTAAGGCCAAGACTAAGTTTATGCCCAATAAATAAAGATTAGTCTTCTTAAAGGTTGTGCAATGTTTATGCATATAGGTAAGTATATATGTATACACAGGTATGAGCACATAAAAAAACAAGTGCCATGAAATAGCCCTCCACTTGTTCACTTCTATTATATAGTCACTTGAAAACAATTTAGGTAATAAAATATAGAATGCTTTGTTATATGCACTTTATGTTAGATTTGGTAGTGTTGTCCCTTGACCAAGTTTTGAAGAATACTTGGTCATATTTGACCATTTTTGGGACTTCGACAGCTTGCCAAAGATGGAGCGCAACGCGAAGCAAAAATTAGGGAAACTAGACCTATTTTTGGGTTCCTTTAGGGTTTTGGGTTAATGTAACGGGAAAGGGATGTCAGCCTGTGGGTTCACCCACATTTAGGCCCATTTTTGTAATCTATAAATAGATACTTAGGCAATGTAAGAAGAAGAGGAGTAAAAAGGGGAGAGTAGTACATCTATGTGATAGATTAGTGCCAGGACTGGATCTGTGTGATCAGATCTATCTTGTAAATGCTTTGTGCATGATTGTAAGAAGCTCGCAAGTTGTTTTGTGTTGAAGTGCAAGGAAGAAGGATCTAGCGAGCTGCGCAGATCTTTTGTCCTGTGTGAAGAAAGTATTGTTGAAGATCTATGTTGTAACCACTTGACTGAGATAATAAAGAAGAATATCTTGTGGATGTAGCCCCAGGGTGGGGGTGAACACCGGTAACTTTGTGTATTGTGCTTTGTGCTTCGACCTAATGCATTTATCTCCTTCTTGGCTAAGTGATTGATGTGATTAAATAGATTTAGTTATGCTTTGTGCTTATGATATAAGAATGAATGTTAGATCTTATATATGCTTAGTTATTGGTCTGTTGAACCTGATCTATCTTGTTGTGGCTAAGTGCTGAATTATCTTAGATATAAGTACTCACTGCAATAGTCTCTGCTATCTGCGAAGTGATGTAAGGGTTGAATATTGACGGATAAACCATGCTAGATGATTTCTAAGTGCTATAATCATAGATATATGTCCTAGATAAGGTTGCATACATATGAGTCCTACAACCACCCCTGCCTCTACCTTAGGTGAGACTTCATCTGCTTCGCAGGTGTTGTTGAAAGGGTTGGTAGTTAGGGTTTTGTTGGTGCGCTCTTGAGAGTTGAACCCTGGATCTTCCCTTGTGCCAATAAATGGTTCCGTTGTCGAGACCTGAAACTGTGATTGCTGGGAACTAAAGAAGAAAAATCTTTGTACATAGATCTGTTTCCCTAGTGCGCAGTATTATACTTGACCTGTGAAGCTTTGTGGTGAGAAAGAAAGGTCAGATCTGAAGGAAAGAGGTCAAATCTACAAGAAAAGAGGTTGATACTAAAGAAAATAACTGAGATCTGAACACTTTGTGCTCTAAGAAAGATAAAAGTAGAAATTTTTATAGAAAAGAGGTAAGATTTGTAAGCTCTATCCTCTAGTAAAGGTAAGAATAGTTTGAGTTTTAGATCTGAAAGCTTTGTGCCCCGTGGAAGCAAATAAGTGAAAATTTGTACTTCTAACGTACAGATTTAGGTATTCTTGATAAATTTTGTCTGAGCTTAAAAACTAGAGCATTGTTAGATAAAATAAAGTTTGATATGAATAGGTCTGATAGGAATAGTGAAAGATATGTTATACATATGCATAGAAAGAGTTTTTGGACTAACCAATGGATGCAGGACCCTATAAAGAAACTTTTGCAAGCTAGCCCTTATGATCCTAGCACACAATACAAAAAGAGTTGGGGATAATTGAAGAGAAAGAGAGGATTAACCCTTTGCTACAATTGTAGAAGACCAGGGCATCTTGCTAAGGAATGCCCTGGGAGAAACCCTAGATGCCTCTGTTGTAGAGCTATGGACCATGAAGTATTGGATTTCCCTAGAATGATTGCTAGACTTGAAAAGATGAATATGGAACAAGCAAACTCTGAAGGAGATCAAGAGACTAAAAATATATAAGAACCCAAGAAAGAATCAGAGATCATGCTACTGAAAATAAAAGAAACCCTAGATGACCATAAGGATGTCATTTTTTCAGAGATCTTCAAAGAAAAGAAGAAAATTGAAGTAAGCATAAGAGACTTCGACATTGAATGTGCTCTGGATGAGGGAACACCGATGAACATTATGACAGAAAGCACTTGGGAAACCCTAGGAAGGCCTGCTCTAGTCCCTTCACTAGGAACCATTAGATTGTTTAAAGGAAAAATGGTAACCCTATGTGGCAGAATTAACTAGATAGCTATGAGTACCCATGGAACTTCGATAGAGGAAGAATTCAAAGTTATTTAATTGATTGAGGACCACGCCCCATTTCCATCTTTGTTAGGCAGGATCTGGATTGAAAAATACTAGATCCGAAGAATAGAAGAAAAGGACGCTCTAGAACAGACGAAGCAAGAACTCATCGAATTTATGTCTAGAAGGATCTCTTACTTGATGAAATAACAAGAGGACAAACCTAAGCCTTTGAACACCAGGGACTTGGGTATCGAAGTTATAAGAGAATTAGAGGAACCACAGAAGACCGAAATACCTAATCCATATGATGAAGGAGTATTACCTTTGGATCTGAAGAAAGAACCTAAGCAACGCGAAGTGACTATGTCAAGAGAAGATAAGAATCATAATGAAAAAAGGATGACCAAGACGAATCTTACTGGGAAAAAGGCTAGGAATCTAAGTAAGAAGAGGGCCAAAATCAGAAAGTTACAGAAGACTCCAGAGGAAACTTTACAGAAGGAAAAATCACAGTAATCGAGCTTCGTCGGGATATCAGAACATCGACCTATGGCACTTTGCCATGGCACATAGATATAGCCGTTGGAAGCCAATATAACCATTTGACTTCCACTCCGAACGGGTCGAAACTCCTTTATCGCTCACCACTAGACCATTAGACCATGCCATATGGACAAAACATCAGTTAATGAGCCTCTTATCCATTGCAAGCCGATCATTGCTAAGTTTCCCTACTCAGTTTGCCTCACCACACATCGAAAACACTTTTGCTAAATGAGAATTTGAGCCTGAAACTTGAGATTACTTCACCCTGTGATCATTGCTTTGTTCCCATACTATTCATCATACATGTTGAAGGAAAATCTCCCTGCGGACAGGTAGATCTCCTCTTGAGAGCTAGACTCTTAACTCTTAAGACAAAAGACGCTTAACGTGGACACTGATTTCCTTTCATATCTATACAAACTAATACATGAGGAGGAAGGAGAATAGAAGTAACTTTTTATCGATGTTTGTCCTTGCACGCTCCGAGTTGAGCTCCAATCTTTCGCTCCTCGATGAGCCCTGTAGACAAACAATGGTACGACCACTTCCTACTCTATTGATATTAGCTTGAAAACATATCTATCTATCAAAGATAAGTTCATGTAAGATCAGACACAAACTAGAAAGAAACAGGCCAAGTGTTTCATATTAATGAGAACAATGACAGAAGTAACTTACAACCATGGATGTGAATGTGACAACTTCATCAAGTCCCCTTTGTCTAACCCTTGCTCAAAATATCCACGACCTAGATGATAACAAATTCACTAATTACTCTCCTCCAGTCTGTTGTGTGTTTCCTATGAGATCATAGGTTTCATGCTTGCAATTCTTCCCCCTTTCCACCATCATAGATCCTGCTTATATAGGTTCAGAGAGGCTTAACCTCTTGAGGTATCTTTAGGGTAAGTTGAGGAATTCCCTCCTTAGATTAGGGATCTTCTCCTTGAACCAAGAATTTGAATGCAACTACCTTCCAAACATGAAATATCCTCCCCTTATTCTCCTCAACAAATCAACTACTGCCCTAGATTAGACAATGCTCCCTCAAAAGGGGCATCAGGGCGCTATAACGCTCCCTGATAGGCTCAAGGGGAGCACCAGTGCTTCAAATATTTGTAGCGCTCCTTCAGAGGGGTGATTTGGTGCTATAACGCTCCCTAGCACCTTGTAGGGGAGTGCCAACGCTCTTAAGGCTGAAATAGGGGAGCGCTCTCCTTTAAAACCCTAGATTGAGAGCTCCTTTCAGGTGGTAAGAGATTCTTGACTTCAGTTAACCATCCTCTTTCTCCAAATTAGGTGTCTGAGGTATTCTAAGTGTTTCTTTAGTGTCGTCATCATGGAATTATTCTTTGTTTGACATTTGGGACACTTGTGAACAACATGCGACACTTGCGACAGTTGCGAGGAACATGCGACACTTGTGACACCTATCAAAGCGAGAAATGTTGATGTGTAACAGATTGCCCCCCAAAGCATGAAGTTAGAAGATGAGAACGGATAACTGAAATGATTTGTAGAATTTCAAGCAAGGGTATAGACTCGGAGAACCTGACGGAAGCTTCACACCAACATCCAACAAATATTATGACATGCTTCAAAACCCAAGGCATGCATACCTATGCTTGGGTGATCAAGACTTGCAAGATATGGCCGCCATAAAATACATTGCGGATCCATAATTGTATTGATAAAAAGGTATAGCCACTGAAGATACAATGTGGATCTATACTCTAAGTACATGAACTGATCGTAGCCACGGAGAATACACAGTGGATCTACGAGATGATAAGACATAGCCACGACCAATACAAAGTGGATCTATGTAACAGCGTATGTATCATTTGTCCAAGAGAAACTCCTTCGCAACCTAGGTAAAGTACATATCAAAAGTGATCACTCAACCCAGGGTCTTCTTACCGATCCGAATGTGGTATGAATCCAACCATGTGAATAGATGTCCTGATGTCGAACATGGCAGAAACCACTTGATTACTGGTCAATGGTGTAAACCATTAACAAGTGCGAGGGAGATCACCATTAATGTCAATTCTTCCCAAGGTACCCTAGTACATTACAACGAATGTGAATGGATGAGTTGGAGTCGAACATCTGTGGAATCATCCAATCAGAGGTCAATGATGTAAACCTACTGTCGAATGTGAGGAGGTCTACCATTGAGGCATGCAGGTCCCAAAGTACTAACTGGTTTCTAAGCCTAATTCCTAGATAATGTGTTGAGGTCGACAGGAGTAGGCTCGTCAAAGGAGGGCCTTGACATATCCCCCATCAACGACACGAAACGGATATAGAGATGTAATTGGTAGATCAAATGAACATGGACTGACACAAGTTTTGAGACAAGATATTTGTGATGGCTGACTCTAGAGGTGGATACTTCCCTTGAACACTGAGGCACGAGAGAAGAAACATGACATGGACCAAAACTTGATGATGCAGTGGATGTTGTGACTTACGTCAGGTGACCCAAAGGAGTGAAAGAAACTCAAAGGATTGGCTCAGTGCAGAGGTTCAACAGATTATAATGCGTGCAAATGACAAAGTGTCGTGTTCAAGGGCGACTCTAAGAATTATTTGGTAATGTTCTCAAGAGACTTCTTAGCTTGCTTCTTTCAATTTTTCCCCCATCTAGATAGACGAGTACCTCTTTTTGATTTAATGAGCTCGAGGAGGATAACACATGCTCGATATAACTCACCTTCAGTAAGTTCCTCTTCCTTTGTTTAACGAACTGGAAGAAGTAAGGGTTCGATCCCATATGGGCCTGTCGATGTGTGTTTTAGCGAGTCCAAAGACAGAAAAATCGAAGGTTTTTCATGATTATAGAGTCTGGAAAAACACTTAAAAGAGAACTCTCTCATTTCCTTTTTCGTACAGTAGTCTGATGAGACCGAAAAAGAGATAAACTATTGCTCGAAAGACGCCCTTTCGAACCTTTTAACGAGTGTGAAAGGAAGCAAGGTCACTCGATGATCTTTTCATATTTAGAGAGTCTGAAAAGAGTTTAAAGATGACTCCAGGGGGTTCCTTTTTCATGTGTCCATGCAGGTCCGAAAAAGAGATAAAAGTCTACCCGGTGCGTTCTCATATTTTCGAGCTTAAGGACGAACTAAGACTATGCTCATGGATGTGACAAGGTAAACAAATGATCAGAATTGTTTGGAAACCTGCGATGTCAAAACTGCAATCCAGAGGTTTAGTGAAGCCATTATATTGCCAGAGAAACCCATAAATAACTATACCTAATAAAAAATGGGAATTCATAAATAGTAATACAAGAAAAAACTTCATTTACCATTTCATTTTGCATAAGGATTTGTAGCAGTGGAGATTCTCACTTTGGAGGTGGATCTTGTTTCGCTTGATATCGGAGCTACGGTTGACCGTTTCTCTTGTCGTTTGGACCAGGTAGATCTTCATCTCCCCTTCTTTCAATTACATGGTTTAATATTCATTTTCATAGCAGTATTTAATTTAGAAAACGAAGCCCTAGGTCGCTCTAAAAAAGATCAAATCGGCCTCTATTAAAAATGATGGGAGTAAGACATTATTTTTCACAAAACATTTTAGAAAGTGATAGTCAAGATGCCAATGCCTTGACACTTGAGTAGATGGGTCGTTTTTTTCAAAGAAGTCATAGAAAACTCAAAAAAAATGCACCCACGCAGCCATTATAGACATCATCTTAATTAAAAAATGTTTCATTGTTGCTTGATGATTATTGAATGGTAAAGAGAGGGTGTGATGATTATAAAAGAGGGAGTGGTATTTTTGAACTATGTGGGCATTAGATTTTAAGTTCTTAAATTGTTTAAGAAATTTCCGAAAATTGCCAAAAAAATTGAATAATGAAATTCTTTGTTTTTTGTTTGTAGGTGATTTCGGCGACCATGATCGAGTGGAAAGAACGAGAGCATGAGATTGATGAATTGGCTACCTTGCGGATTCCTCACACGTGGGCCACGTTGAGAGCTTGTGGCTTACTGAAATTCTTCAAATTGAAAAAAATGAAGAAGGAGATTTTATTTCTTGAGCACATAATCATCTTATGGGATGTCGCGGAGCAAGGTTTCTGGATCGGAACACAGCTTCTAACCATCGAGTTGGAAGACGTATATTTCTTGACTAGCCTCTCAAAAAGAGGGGTTCCTATATCTTTTTCTGAGCAGAGGGCGCTTCCTGAGCAAGTGGGCATGTATCTGGAACGCCATTGTGTCCCAGGAGAAAGACTGGTGGGGGGTAGAATCCCTATCAAGGATATCCGAGAGTTACCCCTCCAGTCCATTTTATTTTCCATCACGAGCGTGACGGGAAGCACTAGCACACATCTGGTGTCGAGATCGTAGGTAGCTTATGGCGTACAGTGTTTGGAGCCAACATTGTTTAACTGGAGTGCAGGGTTCCTTCAGAATGTGAAGGAAGAGGTTTCGTGGTGTAGGATGGGGCAGAAACAGTTTAGATACGGCTCTTTTCTGGTCTCATTTTTCTTAGAGCGCATCCCCCAGATGCAACCTCAGATAGCATTGGCAGTGTGACCAGTGTAAGAACCACGAATGGAGAGGTGGACTAGTCTGTCTCCGAGGCTAGTAGCTGAGTCAGAGTTCCGTTTCACCGATGACTTCTTCGCTTGGGTGAGACGACAGTATCTCTGGATAGAAGACTTCCCATATGCTGAGGTGGATTTTTGCGGAAGCATGGATTTGATTCTACCCGCAGGGGAAGATTGGGATGTGTCAGTTAAGAGACTAAGCAACACCTTGTCTAGTTTTTGTTTTTTAAGTTTTTAATGTATATATATTTTTTTGGGGGTATGTAGAGGAGTTTTTAAAAGATGTATTGTTTCCAACATGAAGACAAGGGAGAAGTGCGCTCGGCTGAGATACCGATACCAGAACATCGTGGGGGTGTTCCGGTTGCAGCAGATCATGGAGCACTAGTGATGGGTCTCCGGGAGGTTGAAAAAAACCTTCAAGGCCTCATGATGGGCATTCCTCCTTTACGGAGGGGAGAAGTGCCTTTACTTCTGCAGAGGCACACTGTGGGAGTGCCAGAGAATGTCAATTCTCTACTAAGACGCGTAGTGCGCACAATGATATGTTACTCTCAGCACAATGTAGTGCAGGGAGATTAGAGTCTCTCTGGTGATCTTATTTTGTATGACTTGTCAGGCGATGTTGTACGGCTGTAAAGACCCAACATTTTTCTCTTCTAAATAATTTTTTGATGTAATCAAAACATTTCCGTCATGCTATGTATATATATACAGTTCCGAGTTTTTACAGTGCCAAATGATTTGTACATGATGATGCCTTTAATGTGGTGTGTTTTAATTTACATGTGATGTACAATTTTGTTTTCCTTTACGAAATCTTATATATGGGTGAGATACTGATCCATAATGTAATTAGCTAACGAATCCGACACATTGTTGAGTTCTCGTGGAATATGTTTGTATTCGATATAATCAAACATTCGTTCAAGACGACGAACTTGTAGGTGGAGACGTAGCAGGATAGGATTACGAATAGCGTAGATACGATTGAGTTGATAGACCACGAGTTGGGAGTCTAGGTTAACAATGATAGGAGAGATACCTAGGGAGGAGGCTTGGATCAAGAGTCTGATGACAGCATGATATTTTGCCATGTTATTAGTCACTGGTCCTAAGCAAATACCTCATGAACTCACCACCTCGTCAAAATGGTAAATGACCCATGCTGCCGAAGCAATGTTCCGGGTGTGTCGACTAGCGCCATCCACAAACCCAAAAAAGATAGGAAAGGAAGACGTCATCTGCGCATGAAAACACAAGGCACGGTCATGAGTGGCTAAGGTAAAGACTCGAGCATGTGAAAGAAACAGACACACCAAACTAAAATACAATAATGTACAATGTACACATGCTAGGTGATCTAGGCATAGTACTTTTTAAGGTAAAGCCCGTTCTGAGGCTCTCCTAGGGAAATTCCATCGTAATCAACTAACTCATAGGTGCCTCTGTGTAGAACACATTTCACGATGTAAGGGCCATTCCAAAGAGGTTCTAACTTACCTATCCCCAATTTTTCATGAGCCTGGTCATAGACGAGGACTAAGTCTCCTTCTGCAAAAGTCCGAGGATGGACAAATTTCTCGTATTGATTTTTTATCCATTTTTGATGTGCCTCGTTAATGAGAGCGACATCACGACGTGTTTCGTCCAGTTTGGATAGATATAAGAAACGTTCTTCTTCAACAGAAGTATGGGGTAGGAGTTTTACTTTAAGTTTCAGAGATGGAATCTCACACTCGATTGGTAAAATGGTTTTGATGCCATACACCAACTGGAAAGGAGTAAATCCAGTTGCAGTTTTCATGGAAGTATGGTAAGCCCAGAGAGCGGAGAAAAGTTGTAGATGTCAGGATGTCTTGTTTTCCCCTACCATACGTTGAATCATGGTTTTTAGGAATTTGTTGATGGCCTCAACTTGTCTGTTGGCCTGAGGATAGTATGGGGATGAGTTTTCATGGCGAAAAAACAATTTGACGTGTAATTCACTCATCATCTGGTTCTTAAAGTGCACACCATGATTAGTGACAATGGTGTGTGGTACACCAAAACAAGTTATGATGTGGTTAAAGAGAAACAAAGTTGCGGTACGACCATCATTCAGAAAGGTAGGCATAGCCTCAGCCCATTTGGTAAAGTAGTCGACAACGACGATTATATAACCATGCCCCCCAACTGAGGTAGGCTTACATTGCATGAAATCGATACCCCACTTGGCGAAGGGGTCGATGGCGATAATGGGGTGCAACGTAGTAGGGTGGGTGCGTGCCTTGTTGTTAAAAACTTGGCAGGGTGGGTACTTTTTGACTGCCTCGATACAATCTTTGAAAATCGAGGGCCAAAAATAACCGGCACGTAGGATTTTTTGGGCTGTGGCCATCCCAGAAAGGTGACTGCCACAGGCACCAAGGTGACAATCATTCAAAACGTGTTCATCCTTTGGATGAATCAAATATATTCGAAGGATAGTATCAATACCACAACAATACAGGGTGTCGTCGACGATAAGGTAACGACGAGAATGGTGGCGAATACGTCGATGCTCTTCACGGGAAGTGTTAGGCTGAAAACGTTGGGTTTGGAGGTAAAGGAGAATGTCTATATACCAAGGATCAGAGGTGCTAATGAGGAAAATATTTTCATCAAGGAGAGAATCTGTAGGTTCGATGTCTTCATCATCAGGGGGGAGATCGCAGATAAGCTCCGCAAACACCAAGGACTTTTTGGCTTTGGACTTTGTAAATTCAAGATCAAATTCCTGAAGGATGACGATCCATTTAGAGTATTTTCCCCCAAGAACTTGACATGTCAAGATGTGGTACATGGGGTTTGAGTCCACAATCACCGTGGTGGTGCGTAGTAAGATGTAATGGCATAATCTCTGGACAACGATGATGGATGCCAGAGCTAGTTTCTCTACATGTGAATATCGGAGTTCGAGTCCAGATAGACTCTTGCTTAGGTAATAGATCACATGTTCCTCACCGTTGGGGTCCTCCTGAACTAACACCATTTCAATAGTGGAAGTGGAGGTGGCTAAGTAAAGGATGTAGTCCTTTGTATACTCTGGAGGGTGCAACAAAGGTGCGTGGGTAAAGGCATGCTTGAGAGAATCAAATGACCGTTGAGTGATGTCATCCCAGATGAAAGGGGTGTTTTTCTGCAGCAACCACATGAATCCTTTAGTTATCTCAGCATAGTTACAAATGAAACGGCGAAGGAAGTTTTCTTTTCCTTGCAAACTTTGGAGTTGGGTTAAATTGGTAGGTGGAGGTAAGGCCAGAATAGCCTTAATCTTTAAAGGATCCAACCTAATCCTGTATTTAGAGACAATAAAACTGAGGAGTTGACCGGATTCGACAACAAAAATGCATTTATGGGGGTTCAAGCGGATACGGTAGAACCGACATCGAAGAAAAATAGCCCGTAAGTGATCAATGTGATCGGATCGATTGGATGAGTGGGTAGGTAAGTCGTTGAGGTAAGGTTCTGTGATATTCTTGATATCGTGGAAAGTGTACAACATGGCCCACTGGAAAGTAGCACCAACATTTTTGAGACCAAAAGGTAGATTTTGATAGGCGAAAGTTCCCCATGGGCAGATAAAGGCTGTCTTATGTTGATCAACAAGTAAAATTTCAATCTGGTTATACCCAGAGAAGCCATACATGAAAGAGAAGATTACGCTCCCAGCGCAATTATCGATGATTTGGTCGATGAAGGGTGTAGGGTAGTTGTCCTTTGGAAAATATTTATTGAGATCCCGATAGTCAACACAAACACGGATGGTTCCTTGTTTTTTGGAAACCGAAACAAGGTTGGAGACCCATTCTATC
Organism: Picea engelmannii; assembly: GCA_009831015.1. Classification (NCBI taxonomy): domain Eukaryota; kingdom Viridiplantae; phylum Streptophyta; class Pinopsida; order Pinales; family Pinaceae; genus Picea; species Picea engelmannii. Next base: position 50,672 of record ML777270.1, read on the forward strand.
AAAGGGACAGGATAGATAAAGCCAGATTTTAAAAGTTTCTCAACTTCTGCCTTTATAGATGTGATTTTCTTGGGATAAACCAGGCGGAGTTTCTGTCGAACAAGTTTCGCACTAGGGTAAGTCTTGATTTCATGCACGACGATTGAAGGGTTGGTACTTGGCATTTCCTCGTAGCTCCAAGAGAAGACATCGCAGAATTCTTTAAAGAGAGCGGTATACGAGACCACTTCTTTAGATGTGAAATTAGCACCAAGATTAATGTTTTCCACAACGCCTTCTTTGATCGAAATATCAATAGCGATCGTAGTAGAGATGTTACCCATATTCCCCTCAGAAAGAGTATCTTCTGTGAGGATGGGAGAGTGTGGAGCATTGGTAACATCAGGAGGGAAGACAAAGTGTATGTCTTTGTGAATTTCTTCCAAAGGTGGAAAAAAAGAGGATCGATGATGGTTATCATCCCAAGGCAAGTCATCGATGCTAAGCATTTCCATAATAGATTCATCAGAAGGGAAAATTTGGGAAATGTAATCGATTGCAGACGATAGGGAGTCCAACCATGAAGGCATCGAGTAGGCATCAGGTGCCAAGAAATGTGGGTTGTCCAGAGAGGGAGAGGTATATTGAATAGATACGTATGCGGACTCGGCTGGGCTAAGTGGCATGGTGTCACCGAGCACATCGAATTCCATAAGATTAGGTACAATCCAAGGATTAGATGATTCTAAAGATTGATAAGGCATAGTCTAAATCATATTGACGGTGGAAATATGATGTGTGGTGGGTGGAAGCGGTGTGGGGAGGGTACCCATAAGGATAAAATCTTTCAATAAGACAACACCAATGCTTTCATACGTAACTGGGTGGTCTCCCAAAAAAGGAATGTTGTTGGTGACAGGGGCGCGGGCGTCGAGTGTACGGAAATCGAGTTGATCGATAGTGACAATTTTTCCTTGATGGGGGAATTGTACACATTGAAACACCGACAAGGCGATGGAAATCATAGCATAGAACCAACTTCTTACAAGTAGTAGGTTGTAATCGAGGGGGGCATTGACCACCTCGACATCAAAAATAACAGTTTTGCCACCCAATTGAATGGCTAAGGATTGTAACAGTCTGTGAGGATGAAAACCTCGCCCATCGAAAGCGCATAACATCGTAGGGGATTTGTTAAGGGCAGGTGATTTTAATCCTTTCCAATAAGCTAAAGACATGACACAAGTAGAGTCTCCCTCATCCAAGATAGTTCGATGGATTTTTTGATTGTGAACAACAACATTGATCTGAAGGGATATTTGGTGAGAGAGTCGGGGTTGATGATCATCCAGATTAAACGTGAGGTTATTTGATGACTCAGGATCAAAAGTTCCAATGGTAGCTAAGAGTGTTCTACGTTGGCTGGGACAGTGTTGTAGAACTTCCAAAGCGGACATAGCACACGGTGCTTGAGCCAAATCTTCAACAATGTTGTAGTTTTGGGTAGCCCATGAACTAGGATTAAAGGTAGAATTTCGGATAGTGCTCTTAGGAGGGCGTAAAATGGAGTCAAACAAAGGTTTCTCGATCTGGAGCGGTCCGGACGAAGGGCTAGCAGACAAAGGACTAACGGAATATGGTAATGGGTCTAGTAAGGAACCGTTAGTAGTCTACGGCTTATCAGGTTTAACCGGTGTGTCATATGCCACAATGCGAGTGGTCAGATTAATCCCGTTAAACATGTAAATGTGGTCACTTTTCGAGGCCTCATCATGGGATTGGTTGGAACTGCCCCCCTGGAGTGGGGGTTTGAGCAACCAAAGATTGATGCTATGGAAAAGGCCGAGTAAGCACAGCGGGTTGTGAATTTCCCTTAAAGATCTTGGCCACTTCATCGTGATGTGGACAATCTCGAGTTTAGTGATCATCGCCACAAATGAGACATGGGAATTTCAGTTTCCATTGTGGTTGTTTTCCGGCAGTAGGGGCTTGAGGTTGATTTTCTGGTTGTTCGTTGTTGTTGGTTTTCTTCGATTTATTTCTTGCTTTCTTCTTGCCCCTAGGTTGTTGTGAAGGGGTCGATTGGACCGCATCCACCTCAGAGACCTGAGTTTGAGGGGAGGTAGAAGAGGGTGCAGTCGGAATGGGAGCAACCGTCGAAGCGGGCCGCTGGGTTGTTCCAGTCGACTGGGAAGTAGATTGGGTTTTGACGGAGCCAATAAATCCATCCGCATGCGAGGTAGATGATGGTTTGGATGTATCATTAGTGGCACGGGTAGAATTTGGTATCAACTCGTACATAGTACCAAAATTTGAATAAACTAATTCTAAGTATTGGGCTCGAGCGATGGCCTCTTCCTCGGTGACTACACCACCCATGGCAACATCACGAGCGATCTCGGGTAACAGTGATTTAGTGAACCATTCCGCTAATAATTGGTCAGGAATGACTGCTTTGATTAGCCTTCGTCGTCGTCTCCATTCATGAATATGATCAGAGATATGTACGGAGGTTGTCTGACGAAGGGAGGTCAATAGTTCAGTACCCATCTAGTATCAAATGGGTAGTTGGAAGTGTGTGAGGAAGGACATGGCAAGGGAGTTGAAATCATGAAAAGAAGCGCATGGTAGTTCAATATACCACTTTGCTGCAGAACCCATAAGCGTTCATTGGAAAAGACGCAAACGTATAGAATCGTCCATGAGGGAGTTGGATGAACAACACAAATGGAAATTCATCACGTGGTTGTTTGGGTCTTCTTCGGGCTTTCCGTCGAATTTTGGAATATCGGAAGGAAGTTTAGCTGGAATAGCTGGCCAAACCGGAGAATGAAAAATAGGATCATTCGTTAACCGAGACAAGTCTGGAAGGTCCAGGATTGCTAGGAAAGGTAGTTGTCGGTTAACCTGTGGGTAATACTGGTGTGGCATAGGGACACCAGTAGGACCATACACTGGGTTATGCGGATAATTGTAACTAGTGGGTCCTCTTGTGTAAGGTTGGTGTTGACCAGGGTACACAGGATTTGAGGTGTTTTGAGAAACATGTGCGAGCGGAGGATAACTGGATGGGTTTTGAGGATTGTAAGCTGGATTTGGCATTTGTCCATAAGGAGGTTGTTGTGGATCTTGCGAATTGTGTCCCCTTGAGAACTGTGGGTTTCCTAGAAAAGGGATATTCCACGGATTAGGTGTGGTAGACACATTTTGTCCATACGGTTGATGGTAAGCTCTCGATTGAGGTTTCCCCCCAGAATGAGGGTTCCCTCCAAATGGAAGTTGTCCTCCGGTGGGAGGATGCCCCCCAGCTTGAGGTAGAGTTCCCGGAATTTGAGAACTAGACGTAAATGACTGACCAATACCGTTGAACGGATTAAGACCACCAAGACCGGTCCCTTCGGGTTGTTGGATAGGTATGGAACTTCCCGGCATAACTTGGGTAGTAGTGGTAGCGAAAAAATTCAGTGCTCTGTACCCAAAAGGGAGTGATGATGAAGGTCTAGGTGTTACTGGTGTGCCAATTGCATCTTGGCTAACCACCGCATTACCGACAGGAATAGTTGGAACGTGAGGGACCATTGTAGAATGGGCCGTCTAGAGAGAAAAAGTAGACCTTGGTCCAATGGATGATGTATTCGGACCAACGGACGATGTGGCCGTAAAAACGGTAGTACCGGTAAAATGGTTTAAGGGTAAGGTGTAGGTAATAGGCGCATCAACACCTATTCCTGCTCCATATAGATCTCGCACCATGCGCGGTGGACTTCGAACAATGTCTGTGGTCCAAAAGGGGTCATCGACTAAAGGGTTTGAATGAGACCCAGTCGGAATGTCAGAAGGATTGACGACGATAAGTTCACCGACTAAATTCAGTTGGAGAACACGTCGCTCATATCCCTCCGAAATGCGGAAATCTTCCGGAGATTCTGAAACAATTTGAAAATTCTCTAAAGAAGTGGGAACTTCTTCTTGGGAAGTTGTAGTGTCTTGAACCTCACTCTGTTGAGGATATTCCTCTATAGAATGAGGGGGTAAAGGGGTGTTCCCTTCCATATTTTCTAGAGGAAGTCCCTGTAGCCTCCGCGAACGGCGTGGAGGGTCAATGTTGGCGAAAAAGAGTCTGCGGAAAATATCTATGGCCAACTACCGAAAATAAACAGCATACGCTAATAGAATCTAAGAATCACAACCAAGAAAATAGGACCTTCTCTCGATGAATGTACTAGTTGGTGATGAAATCCAACATCACGTTATCAAATCAAGAAGGGGCAGGGATATGGTGGAACAGTTACAATGGCGACCTTCTTAACATACTTTCACCCTGGTGCAAGCGTCCACGCAGTAATTGTGGATTTACCCTCCAAGGAGCCCGAGTGAGTTTGACCAATGTCTGCTCCAGGTAGAATGAGAATTCCCTTCACTGTCACCTTGTGTAATACCCTAAATATTATGGCCACTAAGGTTACCAATTCGAAGTCAGCCCCTGGGCGGGTACAGTCGACAGTCCAGTCCGAGCATACGGGCAGGGTATCTAGCCCGAAATCAACTTGAAAGGATTCCACTCAACATTGTGGGTATACCTTTAAGCGATCCCCATAATACGATCTAACCACTACAATCAGTCAAACCACGGAGGGATAATATCCATAGCTCTCCCAAATGCGACCTCGTGTGTAACACCTATGTAAGAGGGGCATCCCAGGTAGACTTATACGACAACTGGATTTGGCTCTGCCTAGCTCAGGATGCTATTGTTTGTTTTGGAAAACTTTGGAGAGTTATGCTCACAGCCTAATCCAAAGTACTAATCCTAGTCTACTGTTGGTGGAGGATCCTAGAAAAGAAAATGTTCTAGATAATTTTTAATTAGCGTTCATTTTATAGTTGTTCTTTACTCAAAAGGGGTGCATGGAAGTGAAACGGATGGAATGATGACTCAAGTCCCCAAAAAATTCATCAAATATGATTAGCAGTCATTTCTTTTCGATGAACATCTATTTAAGGGAGAGAGAGAGTTCTTTTCACTAACAAGCACTAATAAGGAATGTCCTCAAATGAATTTTCTTCAATCAAATCCGATGTGGTGCTAAAACTTTTTGGAAATACCTTCTAATATGCAAAATCAATCATGAAGATGTCTCTTTATTGTTTGTGTGTGAATAATGATTAATTCAAAACAACACTTTTCCTGCCAATTATCCTTTCGGATCAAGGAAACTCAGACAAACACAAGTAGGTTTCGTACAAACAATACACCCTCTCGTTGTGATAAAAAACAAGAAGCAAAAGAAAAGAAAAAACAAAGAAAAATCAAGAACTTCACACCAAAAGAAATGTCGAAGAACAATGACCTTAACTAAAACCGAATGAAAATATTCGTAGGCTTCTGATGTCTCTCACCAAAGTTTATCGCTCAGTCAAAAAGGAGAGAAAAACAATGCATGGGTTTCAAACTCCCAACAACAGAAAAACTCAAAAAATAGTGAAGAAAGCTACAAAATCTAAACAACAAGGTGTTTGTTCCTCATAAGGAAGGATGTCAAAGTTGAATGAGAATAAGCATTGATTCACAAGGAGGCTCAGCAAGTGAAACACAAAGGTTAAACCCTGAAAAGAGGAATTCTGGAAAGGTTTTTGGCCAAAAGAGGGTTGGTGCTCTGGTGTAAAGGGCACCAGGCGTTATTGCACTGTGTGTAAGGTAGTCAGGGAGTGTTGGCGCTCTGTTAACATAGCCACAGGGGTGCCAGGTTCAAAAAGCTCCTAAAAATGTCAAAAATCCAAAAATGGCAGTCTAGTCTGGTCAATCAAGCTGAGTGTGATAGGGTAGGGAGTCAATCAGCTCATGAAATTAATCAAAAAGGGGTGAACCAGGTTTGAAAACAATCAAGGGGTAAAACAAAGTCTATGAGGAGAAAACAAAACAAAAAGGTTTTGATTCGAGACTCCCCAGTGGAGTCGCCAGTTTTTATTGAAGGAAAATCTCCCTGCAGACAGGTAGATCTCCTCTTGAGAGCTAGACTCTTAACTCTTCTGACAAAAGATGCTTAATGTGGACACTGAATTCCTTTCATATCTATACAAACTAATACATGAGGAGGAAGGAGAGAAGAAGTACCTTTTTACCGACGTTTGTCCCTGCACGCTCCGAGTTGAGCTCCAATCTTTCGCTCCTCAATGAGCCCTATAGACAAACAAAGGTATGACCACTTCCTAATCTATTGATATTATCTTGAAAATAGATCTATCTATCAAAGATAATTTCATGTAAGATTAGACAAAAACTAGAAAGAAACAGGCCAAGCATGTCATATTAATGAGAACGATGACAGAAGTAACTTACAACCATGGATGCGAATGCGATAGCTTCGTCAAGTCCCCTTTGTCTAACCCTTGCTCAAAAGATCCACGACCTGGATGATACCGACTTCACTGATTACTCTCCTCCAGTCTGCTATGTGTTTCCTATGATATCATAGGTTTCATGCTTGCAATTATTCCCCCTTTCCACCATCATAGAGCCTGCTTATATAGGTTCAGAGAGGCTTAAATTCTTGAGATATATTTAGGGTAAGTTGAGGAATTCCCTCCTTAGATCAGGGATCTTCTCCTTGAACCAGGAATTCGAATGCAACTACCTTCCAAACATGAAATATCCTCCCCTTATTCTCCTCAACAGATCAACTACTACCCCAGATTAGACAACGCTCCCTCAAAAGGGGCATCAGGGCGCTATAACGCTCCCTGATAGGCTCAATGGGAGGGACATCGCTTCAAATATTTGTATCACTCCTTCAGAGGGGTGATTTGGTGCTATAACGCTCCCTAGCACATTGTAGGTGAGCGCCAGCGCTCCTAAGGCTGAAATAGGGGAGCGCTCTCCCTTAAAACCCTAGTTTGAGAGCTCCTTTCAGGTGGTAAGATATTCTTGACTTTAGTTAACCATCCTCTTTCTCCAAATCAGGTGTCTGAGGTATTCTAAATGTTTCTTTAGTATCGTCATCATGGCAATATGCTTTGTTTGACATTTGCGACACTTGTGAACAACATGTAACAGTTGCGACCGTTGCGAGGAACATGCGACACTTGTGACACCTATCAAAGCGAGAAATGTTGATGTGTAACAATATAGAGTGAGGCAGAATGGGAAAATCTTGCCCTGAAAGCAAAGTGGGACGAGGAAAAGGCACAGTTTCTAGCAGAGAAACTTGAAGTACATGAAAGGGTTCAAAAAGCACTTCACTCTGTGATGGTCATAGAAGTGAAGATGGAAGACTGTCTCCCACAACAGGCGACCCAACTGGAAGAAGTAATCCAACAACTCCAACAGTGCATCACAGATTTGGAGCTCCACACCATGCCCGAGACCCACCAAGAAATAAGATATCTAAGAGAGGCCACTGCTCGAAGCGCAGTTGGCTAATTAAAAAACTTTTCCCTAGAATGCAAGCAGTTGAGCGCTAGAAGTGCCCAGACTTATGAAACCCTCACAGAGAATCTAGAATTGAAGACATTGGAAGCACAACTCCAAGAAGTAAAACAACATGCAAAAATGCTACAGGCACAGATAAAGAATTTGACCCCAGTCGAAAGAATGAAGAGGTTCGCAGAACAATGCACAACCCAACAAAAGGTACATACACTGCAAAGTAAAGTGATGGAAGTCTCCCAACAACTTTAGCCAATCCAAGAAAAGGCATGTTGGTTGTTTGTTGAACTTGAAAGCCAGGAAGATGAACTCGAACAGGTTGTCATCACTGCAAAACAATTCCTGGAAGGACCGCCAAATGACACAGTGATCTAGGAATTCACTGAGCAAGAGGTTTTCGCACTGCAGCAGGTCGAAGCAGCTCGAGCCAAGCTCGAAGCATTCGAGGCGGAATTGATCAGACCAGAGTGACTTGGGACGAGTCACAGTTGAGTGTTGGGGTCTTGTTGGCCCTTGACCAAGTTTTGAAGAATACTTGGTCATATTTGACCATTTTTGGGACTTCGACAACTTTCTAAAGATGGAGTGCAACGCGAAGATAAAATTAGGGAAACTAGACCTATGTTTGGGTCCCTTTAGGGTTTTGGGTTAATGTAACGGGAAAGGGATGTTGGCCTGTGGGTTCACCCACGTTTAGGCCCATTTTTGTAATCTATAAATAGATACTTAGGAAATGTAAGAAGAAGAGGAGGAAAAAGGGGAGAGTAGTACATCTATGTGATAGCTTAGTGCCAAGACTGGATCTGTGTGATTGGATGTATCTTGTAAATGCTCTGTGCATGATTGTAAGAAGATCACAAGTTGTTTTGTGCTAAAGTGCAAGGAAGAAGGATCTAGTGAGTTGCATAGATATTTTTTCCTGTGCAAAGAAAGGATTGTTGAAGCTCTGTGTTGTAACCACTTGACTGAGATAATAAAGAAGAATATCTTGTGGGAATAGCCCCAGGGTGGGGGTGAACCCTGGTAACTTTGTGTATTGTGCTCTGTGCTTCGACCTAATGCATTTATCTCCTTTTTGTCTAAGTGCTTGATGTGATTAAATAGATTTAGTTATTATTTGTTCTTCTGAGATAGGAATTAATGTTAGATCTGATATATGCTTAGTTCTTGGTCTGTTGAACCCGATCTATCTTGTTGTGGCTAAGTGCCGAATTATCTTAGATCTAAGTACTCATTGTGATACTCTGTGCTATCTGCGAAGTGTTTTAAGGGTTGAATATTGATGGATAAACCATGCTAGACGATTTCTAAGTGCTATAATCATAGATCTGTGTCCCAGCTAAGGTTGCATACATCTGAGTCCTGCAACCACCCCTACCTTTACCTCAGGTGAGACTTCATCTACTTCGTAGGTCTTGCCGAAAGGGCCAATAGTTAGGGTTTTGTTGGTGCACTCTTGAGCATTGAACACTGGGTCTGCCCCTGTGCCAACAGGCAGCTCTGAGGTACTTCCACATAGGCAACGCCCAACATGCGAAAGTGACCAAGCACATTTCTCCCTAGTGACTTTATTAAGCGATTTTATAAAGTTAAGTTGACCTTTTATTTTTTAATGTGTAAAAGTGACTTTATGAGGTTGTCGATCACTTTAATGACTTAAGTGACCTCAACGAATGATTAAGTCATGATCGTTAATTTCATGAGGGAAATTTTAGATCTTGACCATCAATCTCATTGGGAGACCAAGTGTTAAAGGAGTTACACATTGGAAATTTCATAAAGGCAACACTTGAGGGAGAGAGGGCACACACTTTGAGGAGACCTTGAGCAGGAAGGTGAAGAGTCACTTTTTTCAAGAAAGAGATTGAGCTCATGGAGAATTGAGAGTAACAGCAAGAGGAGGGCACATTCTCCAAGGGAAAGAGGGAGGTTCATACAGATAGAGGAGGGGCATGATTTCCAAGGAAGGAGAGGGTTCGTACAACTGAAGTAGGGCATGATTTTCAAGAGGAGAAGAGGGCACATTTTTCTAGAAATTACAACATGAAATGTTGAGTTGACAACAGTGAAAAGGGAGGTCGTACATCATTGTTTAGAGGCCATACAATAGCATAGAGGCACAAAAATCGAGGCAAGAGTATGGAACAATTTTCTAAGTGTTTGGATGTACGAAATTAGTGCAAAACAATATTTCTAAGGTGCACAGATATCAAGATTTTATTTGTTGTTAAAAGGACTGTACATTGCAAAAAATGGGGATTGTTTTGTGTGGTTTTTAGCACACAAATCGAGGAGGTTTGTTGGCACATTTTTCAAGAATTTTTGTTGTTGATTACTTCTTGTTGTAAACTCTAATATGAAATTTCTCTGAGCTCAATATGAAAACTCTCCTTGAACAGGTTTTCCCAAGTTGGGTTTTTTCCAGGGGCATTGCCTAGAAATTACTAGTGTTATATGGAATGATTTCTTTGTTGTTCATTATTATTTCCGTTGCTATTTTAGTTTCATATATCTGTCATATAGTATTTTTGATTTATTGTTGAAGCTTTATAGGAGGTTGAAATATGTTTATGACTTAGTATATATTTGAGCTAAAATTTCTACATGGTATCAGAACTGGTGCTCTGAGGTTCAGCAGACAAGAGAGTTGGCACTTGATTTGCAGTGCGTTGTAAAGGGGTTTTTCCTGGAAGAAGGGAAGGGAAGAAAATAAATGAAGATATGCAACATAATCCAAGGAATACTATGAATCATGAAGATATGCAACATAACATGTTGTCTATAGGGAATCATGAACCTTTGAGTGAGATATGGGTATTGTTATAATATTTTGTGTATCAAAGATGGCCATGAAGGATTTAACCATGGTTGGGGGATAAATCCAAGGAATTAGGCCTTGAAAAAATATTATTGGGTTAATAGGCCATGATTAAAGCCATGAGCTACAACATGAGGCATTTAAAGGGGATCTTTTGCATATGGGTTGGATGAAGTTTCTAGTAGGATTTTTTGTGTAGTAGGGATTTATGTTAGGGTATTGACCATGATTAGGTGATGAAAATAAGGTCTTTAATCCATAAAGTATGATCAAGCCCTTTAACTACAACATCATCCCTTTAAAGGGGATATTTTTCATATGAATGAGAAAGGGTTTCCATTAGGATTTTTTGTGTAGTCGGGATGGGTCTTTGGACCCTGACCATGATTAGGGGATGAAAACAAGGTCCTTAATCCATAAATGAGTGTAACTAGTCTTATGGGACATGGAATATTCTTCAAACAACTAAAAAAAAACTTTTAGAAATTAACTTTTTCCTTGAGCGCGATATTGGTACTTTTAGGAGGCTTTACATAAAAGATATGGATCTCACAGATTTGGCTGTAAATGAAGCTTCTAGGGCCCTAGTCCATGAAAAAGGACTCAACCCACCATAAAAACTCAAATCATTGGCCTCTTTGTGGGATATAGGCATCGTTAAGAGAATCTGCATACCATGCATGGGTCTCAAGGCTTTAACCATGGTCAATGAAGGAAAACAAGGTTTGTATGATCTAAATAAGGGTTGGATGATCTAAAAAAATAAAAAGTATTAAATTTATATGGCCAATTTTTAAATATCATTGAAGTAGTTCATTAATATTAAAAAAAAACTCTGCAATGTAATTATTTACCTGGTCCTCTAGTCGGCACCATTGGAATGGATTTTAGCCTGTTCACCTGATCTTCAGGTCGAGGATGATCATCTATGACATTCTCTACCATTGAAACGTAAAAATTTATAAGTACAAAATTATTAAGTATATGATTAATATATAGACATTTTACCGTCGTGGCCCTTAGTTACAGGAACATCTTGGGGCTGCACCTCACTTGGATGGGGCTACTGGGGAGCACCATGATCTTCTGGGGACATTTCACTATCAACGCTATGCTATTCAATACTAATGGTTTCGTTGATAGTGTTTCTCCCCTGATTAAAACAAAGTAAGACATTAAATTATGGACGATATCAAACATTTACGTATTTTATAAGTAACAAAAGGTTAATGTGGACTGATTGTATTTACCTTATCCTACAAATTGGATCTTGGGGTCTGCCCCATGCTTTTCCTACGATCAACCATGACTTTATAACCGTACTTGTAACCAAGTTGGAGGTCTTCCTCCTTGGTTTCTATTCCGAAGTCGTCACCCTGCATTGCATAAGGGTATGGTTTTTTAATGTTTTTCGCTGCAATTACCTTAAAGTTGTAAGGTGATACAAACAATATTTTTAAGATGTTCAAGTACTTACGATTCGCGACTGTAACCTCGAGTAGCCTCCCTGGCCTAGCTTGTGTTGGCCATGTTTGGAAATCCTTGCTTTGGTTGCTTTCGAAGTGTCAGGCAACCTATCATCAAAATATTCAAGTATGTTATATATAACCACACTTTTATTTAGATCTAAAGAAAAATAAAGCTAGTATTGAATTCAAAAATTTGTAATTTACCTTGGTGTACTAGTTATTTGTTCTCCTGATGTTTTCAAAATCTTCTCTTTTGCATCATCAATGATCACCTTCCACTCCCTCTCATACCTAGTATTTATTGCCAAGATTCGTCTATAAACATCCCGGGTATATTTTAAATATTCACCCACTGCAGATGTGACCTCTTTTGTATTGAATGTGTCTACACCAAAGAGGCCTTCAAGATAATCCATAAGTTCCTTTTTGAGGTTGGAGTTCTGGAAATTCCACCTCATGTGTAAGGTTTCCCCAAAAATAGACAAGGCCTTACTCTCTACGTGTCTATAAAAAAGGTCGTTTCCTACACACAAAAATATATGATCATTAATTTAAAATTAATAATCTAGATTATTTATGTATGAGGACAACATTAAATGATTAAAATATGAATTAAAACTACCTGGGAGTCTTGATTGTTTTAATGGAACTCCATTATCGTCAACCAAAAATGTGCACGAAAGGGTCCCCATGCTTGTCACACGTCTAGCTCCAAGAAATGCAACCATCTCAACCACATCACTATGATCCTCGTCTATGCCACCATTTCTAGACTCTGATCGAGGTGTGGATACCTTTCGGTGCATGTCATGGCTCCAGTCTAAATGAGGTGTGGAAGATGGAAAAGTAAATAGTTCTCTAGTAGTTGTATGACCGCCCACTACTACCAACCCCGGGCTGAACAGGCTCCAAATATTCCTTTATAAAAAAGAAAATGTTTTTTCGTGAGATAATGTAAAAGTTAAAGAACAAAGTATCATAATTCAACATATGAGTGCATTAAAAAAAAAAAAATTAATTATGGTTATTACCTTATATGTGTTAAGTTGTGACATAAGGAGCTTGATCCTTTCTTTGACGTCTGGAGTTTGTTCTAGACGATCTAACAAGATAAATAGTTCCTTGTTAGCTTTAATGATCTTTTTTTTTAATGAGATCATCAGATCAACGCAAGAATAAAATCCCTCCTCATCGGCGAAATCATGATCCACATGGCCTGCTGATTAAATATAATTTCAGCAAAAACAATGTTATTTCAAAACAATTATATAAGCAAATAATAAAAACAATGTAAAATGAAAGTGGAAATTGATATTCATTTACATGTTCTGTGGCTGGCCTTTTTCCACGATCATCCTGCCACATTATAATATAATTAGAACCCCCAAATATTTAAAAAATTGTTAATGATAACAAAAAAACAATGTTAAAGATAATATTTACAACAATGTTAAAGATAATAAAAAAATATAATGCAATAAGTA
>ML777270.1:75957-98458 GCA_009831015.1 Picea engelmannii
ATCCCCTAAACTCTATGAGACCCAAACCCATAAAACTCATTATCCCTAACACCTATAATGACTATAATCCCTTTCTCCTATCTTGTATAATCTATAACCACTATAAATTCTACAAACAATAACCCATACTACCAAGCCCTAATCTTTAAACTTTGTAACCTTGAACCCTTATATTCCCTATTATACTAACAACTTTTAGTATTAATCTTTAAATTTGATTAAGTATAATTAGTAATGTATATAATATATAAGTCCTATAACACCTAACCCCCAGCCAATACAATTGTTAAAACCTGAACTCTAACCTATAAACCCTAAAGAGCTAATCCCTCAACCCTTTAACTACTAATCATGATAAATGATAAATCTATAACCACTTTATTCAGTGCTCAACAAAATGCTTGTCATACCTAAGACTTATTTTACCCCTATAACCTCTATACCCACTAACCCCTCCAATATCTCTCACCCTAATTCCTATAAACCCAATCCCTACATGCATCGTCAATTCACCAGATATCCTATGGGGTGCATGAGTCATTAAAACCCCTAACTTCCATCACCCAAACCCTTATTCAACTAAAACCCCTAACTTCCAGCATCAATATTCATCCTCATATTATCCATAGGGGAATGGAAAACCACTAACCCCTCTAATATCTTTCACACCTAATTCCTATAGCCTAATCCCATAATCTTTATAACCCATGAGCATTATATCATAACCAATTTAATTGTCATTCACTATCAAGAAAGTACCCTAACCCTTGTCCCCAATAACCCTTAATCCCTAAATTATATAACTACTAACCCTTGTAATCTCTAACCTCTAACTCTTATAACCCCTTATCCCTAGCACATGTAATTGATATAATCCATAACCATTATAAGTTGTGTCGCATGTTTCATCCTTAACCTCTATAAAAAAAATCCCTAACCCTTATATTCCATAACAATTATAATGATTACCAACTAATAACTATATACACTAATGTATGGAACCCTAAACTCGTAAACTTTATAACCCTCAACCCTTTTCATCCCTAATGTCTAACTCATATAACTTATAGTATGTAACCCCTATAACTATAATTTGTAAGCCTATTATCTACAACCATTATTACCCGAGTAACCCTCTAACCCATATAAACACAAACCCCTAAATATATATGGCCACTAACCCTTATAATCACTATACCTTGTTTCCCCAAATACATATGACCGACAACCACTATAATTTTTAGAATCCCCAATCCCTAAACCCTTGAAAATTTAACCCGTATAACCTTGAACGTGTACATTAGCTATAACATCTATCCATTATTAGTACTAGTCTATTACCTCTATTACCCCTAATCACTAACCTCTATGATTTAAACCCCAAACAAGTAAATCCTAACTTATTATCCCTAAGCACCTAATCCATATATCTCATAAACATTAATCCTTATAAGCCTCAAACCATATAACCACTTTAATCCATAACACTATAAGCCTTATCATCCCTAACAATCATTATCCCTTAATTCTATCCATACCTAACCCCTATAAACACCAATCTTAAACCCTATAGAGCAATATTATAAACCAATATAGCCCAAATAACCTTGATCTGACCACTAAATCCTAATAAGATTAACTACCAAAACCCCTAACTCATATAACCATTAACCTTTAACTCTTATAACCTTTATAATGGATAAACCCTATTCTCAAACCCCTACAAACCCTCACCCATATTACATTAATTAGTATAACCCTTATAATACATAAATTGAAATAAATGTGACCTCTCATCCTAAAACTATAATCTATGATAACTCATGAAGCCCAATCCCTAACAAAAATGAATGTAGTCAATATAATCATTCTAACCCTTAATTTGTAATGATTATAACCCTTGATCACTATTATTGATATTACCCCCAAACTGGAAATTCTAAAACCGATAACCCATTAATTAACCTTTGTAACTCTAACCCATATAAACCATATCAATCCTAACCTATAAACTATGTTACCGTTGATCCCAAGCATTCTCACTACTAACCCTTATAACCAATATAATCGAATTGCAATGAATTAGCTATACTATCGAAGAAATTTTTTCATCGATAGTATAGAAAATTCGTCACAAGATTATTTACATTCGTCTCTCTTGCGACAATATCAAATGATGCTTGGATTCACTTCATATTTGGTTTATCAAATTGAAATATCAATTTTATACTTTGCAAGCTAGTTGGACCTTCAGTCAAATACAAATATGAAACCTGGAATCATTAACATATCTACTAGAACATATGAAAAATAGGGTTTATGGTTTCCATCATGAATTGATGATGGAAGAAAGTGGGTGTGTCAGTCAAATTTGAGTCCAGAAACCCTCCAATATCGTTAAGGCATGTGAATAGTCTATCTAGGTCAAATTTCAATGCATACAGATACGGTTTGAAAACATTTCGACGTTGGCCCCATTCACATGTCATTGTTGCCCAGTTCTAGTATCTTGATGGTGTTGATTAAGAAATCAACGAAATACAGGGATTTTTCATCACAACGATCATGCAGATACATTGTATATACATTAATGTAGAACCTAAAAGAAAAATGAAGAAAGACCGACGAAAGCCTAAAACTTGCGTCAACCAAATTGGGTACTCTAAAAGAAAATTAGGGTTTATGGTTTACATGATGAATTGATGATGGAAGAAGTGGGTGGGTCACTCAAATTTGAGTCTAGAAACCCTTCTATATCGTTAAGGCATGCCAATAGTCTATCCATGACAAATTTTAGTGCATACAAAAACTGTTTGAAAAAATTTCAAAGTTGGCCCCATTCACAAGTCCTTGTTGCTGGTGTCTAGTCCTCATGCAATTTACATTCCTCTTTCATCGTTCGTCGTTCCTTGACAATGGTGTAGTCCCCAAGATCCATTATTTTTGTACAAAATTACATACTAATGGAATAAAATGTCCCACACAAAGACCAAATTAATATCGGCTACATAAGTCTTTTGTCTTTTTTCAACGACTATGTAACGGATCTCAATTCTAAGAAGATTCAAATAGGACATAATAACCTTAATTTCTTTCCTTAACCATAGGTGACATAACGCTATCATTCAATAGTAAAATTTTTACATTTCATTGTTTGGCATCATGTGTACTGAGGGCTTGAGCCACCATATCCACAAAGGAAACATACAAAGAATATTTTTCTTGTGAACAAGATATGGTACTATCCATTTTGAGGTTTGGAATAGAGATTGTTCTTATAGACTACACTACATTGCACCATAATATAAACCCTACACTCCTTGAAAACCATGTAACACCATTCAAATTAGACACAATATTCTTGCGATGAATTAGATATACTATCGACGAACTTTTTTCGTCGATAGTATAGAAAATTCGTCGCAAGATTATTTACATTTGTCTCTCTTGCAACGATATCAAATGATGCTTGGATTCATTTCATATTTGGTTTATCAACTTGAAATCTCAATTTGATACTTTGCAAGCTAGCTAGACCTTCAGTCAAATACAAATATGAAACTTGGAATCATTAACATATCTACTAGAACATATGAAAAATAGGGTTTATGGTTTCCATGATGAATTTATGATGGAAGAAAGTGGGTGTGTCAGTCAAATTTGAGTCTAGAAACCCTCCCATATCATTAAGGCATGCGAATAGTCTATCCAGGTCAAATTTCAATGCATACAAACACAGTTTGAAAACATTTCGACGTTGGCCCCATTCACATGTCACTGTTGCCCGCTTGTAGTATCTTGATGGTGTTGATTAAAAAATCAATGAAATAGAGGGATTTTTCATCACAACGATGACACAGATACATTGTATATACATTAATGTAGAAACTGAAAGAAAAATGAAGAAAGACCGACGAAAGCCTAAAACTTGCGTCAACCAAATTGGGTACTCTGAAAGAAAAATAGGGTTTATGGTTTACATGATGAATTGATAATGGAATAAAGTGGGTGTGTCACTCAAATTTGAGTCCATAAACCATCCCATATCATTACGGTATGCCAATAGTCTATCCATGACAAATTTTAGTGCATATAGAAATTGTTTGAAAAAATTTCAATGTTGTCCCCATTCGCAAGTCCATGTTCCTGGTGTCTAGTCCTCATGCAATTTTAGTTCCTCTTTCATAGTTCCTCGTTCCTCGTTACTTGACCATGGTTTAGTCCCCAAAATCCATTATTTTTGTACAAAATTACATACTAATGGCATAAATTGTCCAACACAAATACCAAATTAATATCCGCTACATAAGTCTTTTGTCTTTTTTCTACGACTATGTAACGGATCTCAATTATAAGAAGATTCAAATAGGACCTAAGAACCTTAATTTATTTCCTTAACCATAGGTGACATAACGCTATCATTCAATAGTAAAATTGTTACATTTCATTGTTTGGCATCATGTGTACTGAGGGCTTGAGCCACCATATCCACAAAGGAAACATACCAAGAATATTTGTCTTGTGAACAAGATATGGTACTATCCATTTTGAGGTTTGGCATAGAGATTGTTCTTATAGACTACACTACATTGAACCATAATATAAACCCTACACTCCTTGAAAACCATGTAACACAATTTAAATTAGACACAATATTGTTGAGATGAATTAGCTATACTATTGACGAACTTTTTTCGTCAATAGTATAACAAATTCGTCGCAAGATTATTTACATTCATCTCTCTTGCGACGATATCAAATGATGCTTGGATTCATTTCATATTTGGTTTATCAACTTGAAATCTCAATTTGATACTTTGCAAGCTAGCTAGACCTTCAGTCAAATACAAATATGAAACTTGGAATCATTAACATATCTACTAGAACATATGAAAAATAGGGTTTATGGTTTCCATGATGAATTTATGATGGAAGAAAGTGGGTGTGTCAGTCAAATTTGAGTCTAGAAACCCTCCCATATCACTAAGGCATGTGAATAGTCTATCCAGGTCAAATTTCAATGCATACAAACACAGTTTGAAAACATTTCGACGTTGGCCCCATTCACATGTCACTGTTGCCTGCCTCTAGTATCTTGATGGTGTTGATTAAAAATAAATGAAATAGAGGGATTTTTCATCACAACAATGAAGCAGATACATTGTATATACATTAATGTAGAAACTGAAAGAAAAATGAAGAAAGACCGACGAAAGCCTAAAACTTGCGTCAATCAAATTGGGTACTTTGAAAGAAAATTAGGGTTTATGGTTTACATGATGAATTGATGATGGAATAAAGTGGGTGTGTCACTCAAATTTGAGTCCATAAACCCTCCCATATCATTACGGAATGCCAATATTCTATCCATGACAAATTTTAGTGCATACAAAATCTGTTTGAAAAAATTTCAACATTGGCCCCATTCGCAGGTCCATGTTGTTGGTGTCTAGTCCTCATGCAATTTTCGTTCCTCTCTCATAGTTCCTCATTCCTCGTTACTTGAACATGTTTTAGTCCCAAACATCCATTATTTTTGTATAAAATTACATACTAATGGCATAAACTATCCCACACAAAGACCAAATTAATATCCGCTACATAAGTCTTTTGTCTTTTTTCAACGACTATGTAACGGATATCAATTCTAAGAAGATTCAAATAGGACCTAAGAACCTTAAGTTCTTTCCTTAACCATAGATTACATAACACTATCATTCAATAGTAAAATTTTTACATTTCATTGTTTGGCATCATGTGTACTGAGGGCTTGAGCCACCATATCCACAAAGGAAACATACCAATAATATTTGTCTTATGAACAAGATATGGTACTATCCATTTTGAGGTTTGGCATAGAGATTGTTATTATAGAATACACTACATTGCACCATAATATAAACCCTACACTCCTTGAAAACCATGTAACACCATTCAAATTAGACACAATATTCTTGCGATGAATTAGTTATACTATCGATGAAATTTTTTTGTCGATAGTATAGAAAATTCATCGCAAGATTATTTACATTCATATCTCTTGTGAAGATATCAAATGATGCTTTGATTCATTTCATGTTTGGTTTATCAACTTGAAATCTCAATTTGATACTTTGCAATCTAGCTGGACCTTCAGTCAAATACAAATATGAAACTTGGAATCATTAACATATCTACTAGAACATATGAAAAATAGGGTTTATGGTTTCCATGATGAATTGATGATGGAAGAAAGTGGGTGTTTCAGTCAAATTTGAGTCCATAAACCCTCCCATATCATTAAGGCATGTGAATAGTCTATCTAGGTCAAATTTCAATGCATACAGATACGGTTTGAAAACATTTCGACGTTGGCCCCATTCACATGTTACTGTTGCTCGCCTCTAGTATCTTGATGGTGTTGATTAAGAAATCAATGAAATATAGGGATTTTTCATCACAACGATGATGCAGATACATTGTATATACATTAATGTAGAACCTAAAATCAAAATGAATAAAGACCGACGAAAGCCTAAAACTTGCGTAAACCAAATTGGGTACTCTAAAAGAAAATTAGGGTTTATGGTTTACATGATGAATTGATGATGGAAGAAAGTGGGTGGGTCACTCAAATTTGAGACTAGAAACCCTTACATATCGTTAAGTCATGCCAATAGTCTATCCATGACAAATTTGAGGGCATACAAAAACTGTTTGAAAAACTTTCAACGTTGGCCCCATTCACAAGTCCCTATTGCTAGTGTCTAGTCCTCCTGCAATTTACATTCCTCTTTTATCGT
This sequence comes from Picea engelmannii, assembly GCA_009831015.1. Taxonomy (NCBI): domain Eukaryota; kingdom Viridiplantae; phylum Streptophyta; class Pinopsida; order Pinales; family Pinaceae; genus Picea; species Picea engelmannii. The sequence continues at coordinate 82,740 of ML777270.1, forward strand.
TCCTCGTTCCTTGACAATGGTGTAGTCCCCAATATCCATTATTTTTGTACAAAATTACATACTAATGGAATAAAATTTCCCACACAAAGACCAAATTAATATCCGCTACATAAGTCTTTTGTCTTTTTTCAACGTCTATGTAACAGATCTCAATTATAAGAAGATTCAAATAGGACCTAAGAACATTAATTTCTTTCCTTAACAATAGGTGACATAACTCTATCATTCAATAGTAAAATTGTTACATTTCATTGTTTGGCATCATGTGTACTAAGGGCTTGAGCCACCATATCCACAAAGGAAACATACCAAGAATATTTGTCTTATGAACAAGATATGGTACTATCCATTTTGAGGTTTGGCATAGAGTTTGTTCTTATAGACTACACTACATTGCACCATAATATAAACCCTACACTCCTTGAAAAACATGTAACACCATTCAAATTAGACACAATATTCTTGCGATGAATTAGCTATACTATTGACGAACCTTTTTCGTCGATAGTATAAAAAATTCGTCGCAAGATTATTTACATTCGTCTCTCTTGCGACGATATCAAATGATGATTGGATTCATTTCATATTTGGTTTATCAACTTGAAATCTCAATTTGATACTTTGCAAGCTAGCTAGACCTTCAGTCAAATACAAATATGAAACTTGGAATCATTGACATATCTACTAGAACATATGAAAAATAGGGTTTATGGTTTCCATGATGAATTTATGATGGAATAAAGTGGGTGTGTCAGTCAAATTTGAGTCTAGAAACCCTCCCATATCATTAAGGCATGCGAATAGTATATCCAGGTCAAATTTCAATGCATACAAACACAGTTTGAAAACATTTCGACGTTGGCCCCATTCACATGTCACTGTTGCCTGCCTCTAGTATCTTGATGATGTTGATTAAAAAATCAATGAAATAGAGGGATTTTTCATCACAAAGATGACGCAGATACATTGTATATACATTAATGTAGAACCCAAAATAAAAATGAAGAAAGACCGACGAAAGCCTAAAACTTGCATCAACCAAATTGGGTACTCTGAAAGAAAATTAGGGTTTATGGTTTACATGATGAATTGATGATGGAATAAAGTGTGTGTTTCACTCAAATTTGAGTCCAGAAACCCTCCCATATCGTTACGGCATGCCAATAGTCTATCCATGAAAAATTTTAGTGCATACAGAAACTGTTGGAAAAAATTTCAACGTTAGCCCCATTCGCAGGTCCATGTTGCTGGTGTCTAGTCCTCATGCAATTTTCGTTCCTCTTTCATAGTTCCTCGTTCCTCGTTACTTGACCATGGTTTAGTCCCCAAGATCCGTTATTTTTGTACAAAATTACATACTAATGGCATAAATTGTCCCACACAAAGACCAAATTAATATCCGCTACATAAGTCTTTTGTCTTTTTTCAACAAATATGTAACGGATCTCAATTCTAAGAAGATTCAAATAGGACCTAAGAACGTTAAGTTCTTGCCTTAACCATAGGTGACATAACACTATCATTCAATAGTAAATTTTTTACATTTCATTGTTTGGCATCATGTGTACCGAGGGCTTGAGCCACCATATCCATAAAGGAAACATACCAATAATATTTGTCTTATGAACAAGATATGGTACTATCCATTTTGAGGTTTGGAATAGAGATTGTTATTATATACTACACTACATTGAACCATAATATAAACCCTACACTCCTTGAAAACCATGTAACACCATTCAAATTAGACACAATATTCTTGCGACGAATTAGCTATACTATCGATGAAATTTTTTTGTCGATAGTATAGCAAATTCGTCGCAAGATTATTTACATTCGTATCTCTTGTGATGATATCAAATGATGCTTTGATTCATTTCATATTTGGTTTATCAACTTGAAATCTGAATTTGATACTTTGCAATCTAGCTGGACCTTCAATCAAATACAAATATGAAACCTGGAATCATTAACATATCTACTAGAACATATGAAAAATAGGGTTTATGGTTTCCATGATGAATTGATGATGGAAGAAAGTGGGTGTGTCAGTCAAATTTGAGTCCAAAAACCCTCCCATTTTATTAAGGCATACGGATATTCTATCCAGGTCAAATTTCAATGCATACAGATATAGTTTGAAAACATTTCAACGTTGGCCCCATTCACATGTCATTGTTGCATGCCTCTAGTATCTTGATGGTGTTGATTAAGAAATCAACAAAATAGAGGTATTTTTCATCACAACGATGACACAGATACATTAATGTAGAACCTGAAAGCAAAATGAAGAAAGACCGATGAAAGCCTAAAACTTTCGTCAACCAAATTGGGTACTCTGAAAGAAAATTAGGGTTTATGGTTTACATGATGAATTGATGATGGAAGAAAATGGGTGTGTGACTCAAATTTGAGTCCATAAACCCTCCCATATCGTTAAGGCATGCCAATATTCCATCCATGACAAATTTCAATGCATACAGAAACTGTTTGAAAAAATTTCAATGTTGGCCCCATTCGTAGGTCCATGTTGCCGGTGTCTAGTCCTCGTGCAATTTTTGTTCCTCGTTACTCATTCCTTGACCATGGTGTAGTCTCCAAGATCCATTATTTTTGTAAAAAATTACATACTAATGGCATAAAATGTCCCACACAAAGACCAAATTAATATCTTCTACATAAGTCTTTTGTCTTTTCTCAACAACTATGTAACATATCTCAATTCTAATAAGATTCAAATAGGACCTAAGAACCTTAATTTATTTCCCTAAACATGGGTGACATAACACTATCATTCAATATTAAAATTGTTACATTTCATTGTTTGGCATCATGTGTACTGAGGGCTTGAGCCACCATATCCACAAAGGAAACATACCAAGAATATTTGTCTTATGAACAAGATATGGTACTATCCATTTTGAGTTTTGGAATAGAGATTTTTCTTATAGAATATAGTACATTGCACCATAATATTATCCCTACACTCCTAGAAAACAATGTAACACCATTCTAATTAGACACAATATTCTTGCGACGAATTAGCTATACTATCGAGGAACTTTTTTCGTCGATAGTATAGCAAATTCGTCGCAAGATTATTTACATTCATATCTCTTGTGATGATATCAAATGATGCTTGGATTCATTTCACATTTTGTTTATCAACTTGAAATCTCAATTTGATACTTTTCAAGCTAGTTAGACCTTCAGTCAAATACAAATATGAAACTTGGAATCATTAACATATCTACTAGAACATATGAAAAATAGGGTTTATGGTTTCCATGATGAATTGATGATAGAATAAAGTGGGTGTGTCAGTCAAATTTGAGTCCAGAAACCCTCCCATATGGTTAAGGAATGTGAATAGTCTATCCAGGTCAAATTTCAATGCATACAGATACAATTTGAAAACATTTCGACATTGGCCCCATTCATGTGTCACTATTGCCCGCCTCAAGTATCTTGATGGTGTTGATTAAGAAATCAATGAAATAGATGGATTTTTCATCACAAAGATGACACAGATACATTGTATATACATTAATGTAGAACCTGAAACCAAAATAAAGAAAAACCGACAAAATCCTAAAACTTGCGTCAACCAATTTGGGTACTCTGAAAGAAAATTAGGGTTTATGGTTTACATGATGAATTGATGATGGAATAAAGTGGGTGTGTCACTCAAATTTGAGTCCATACATTCCCCCCATATCTTTAAGGCATGCCAATAGTCTATCCATGAAAAATTTCAATGCATACATAAACTGTTTGAAAACATTTCAACGTTGGCCCCATTCGCAGGTCCCTGTTGTCGGTGTCTAGTCCTTGTGCAATTTTTGTTCATCATTCATCGTTCCTCATTCCTTGTTACGTGTTCCTTGACCATGGAGTAGTCTCCAAGATCCATTATGTTTTTACAAAATTACATACTAATGGCATAAAATGTCCCACACAAAGACCAAATTAATATCTGCTACATAAGTATTTTGTCTTTTTTCAACAACTATGTAATGGATCTCAATTCTAAGAAGATTCAAATAGGACCTAAGAACCTTAAGTTATTTCATTAACCATGGGTGACATAACACTATCATTCAATAGTAAAATTGTTACATTTCATTGTTTGGCATCATGTGTACTGAGGGCTTGAGCCACCATATCCATAAAGGAAACATACCAAGAATATTTGTCTTATGAACAAGATATGGTACTATCCATTTTGAGGTTTGGCACAGATATTGTTATTATAGAATACACTACATTGCACCATAATATAATCCCTACACTCCTTGAAAACCATGTAACACCATTCAAATTAGACACAATATTCTTGCGACGAATTAACTATACTATCGACGAACTTTTTTCGACCAACTTTCAACGTTGGCCCCATTCGCGGGTCCCTGTTGTCGAATGTGTCTAGTCCTCGTGCAATTTTCGTTCCTCTTTCATCGTTCCTTGACCATGGTTTAGTCCCCAAGATCCATTATTTTTGTACAAAATTTCATACTAATGGCATAAAATTATCGACGAACGTTTTTCGTCGATAGTATTGAAAATTCGTCGCAAGATTATTTACATTCGTCTCTCTTGTGACTATATCAAATGATGCAGCTTGGATTCATTTCATATTTGGTTTATCAACTTGAAATCTCAATTTGATACTTTGCAAGCTAGCTGGACCTTCAGTCAAATACAAATATGAAACTTGGAATCATTAACATATCTACTATAACATATGAAAAATAGTTGGGTTTATGGTAATTTCCATGATGAATTGATGATGGAAGAAAGTGGGTGCCAGTCAAATTTGAGTCCAGAAACCTCCCATATCGTTAAGGCATGCGAATAGTCCTTGCCCATGGTGTAGTCCCCAAGATCCATTATTTTTGTACAAAATTACATACTAATGGCATAAAATTATCGACGAACTTTTTTCGACGATAGTATAGAAAATTCGTCGCAAGATTATTTACATTAGTCTCTCTTGTGACGATATCAAATGATGCTTGGATTCATTTCATATTTGGTTTATCAAATTGAAATCTAAATTTGATACTTTGCATGATAGTTGTACCTTCAGTCAAATACAAATATGAAACTTGGAATCATTAACATATCTACTAGAACATATGAAAAATAGGGTTTATGGTAATTCTAAGAAGATTCAAATATGTAACAATATTGATGAAATCTTATACGATCATGATGGTATAAAAATGAAAGAGATTCTCTTGGTTTCAAGAATAATTTATCCTCTACTTAACAAGGCCAACCACGTGAAGGCGGAATCTCACATGGCCCCTCCCCTCCCCCTCACATCACTCTAAATTGATCTTGAAAACCCAATCTATAAAATATAAAATAATCGAAAGCAACGTCCTATTAAGATTCATGCATAGAAACTACAAAAACAAAAATTAATGAAGGTACATGAAATTATGTGTTTCTAAAAGATATTTTTAGTCTACCATGTACTTTACTATATTGACAACTATTTTCGGGTTTCAAATAATAATTAAACAACATGTAACCTAGGATATAAAAACGTCGCATAAAACTTAAAAACATGTAATTAACCCATGACATTAAAAGTAAATTATTTTAAGAGAACAATTCATACAAATTAAAATATTGTATAGTCACGTACCTAATCCAACCTCAACATCTGTGTAATCAACCTTATTCTCTATCTTGATCTTCTTCATCGAACTTGATATCTGTATCAACATCTGGTTCTGAAACAATGTTGAAAGGATTGATGATATCATCATCGTCATCAATGTCATTTTCGAGCATATTTTCATCGACATCATCATCAGGAATTGCAATATTGTCTCCTACACCTAGATCATGATCTTCTTCATCTTCTTCATCAGTCTACCCTCCATGCTCTTCCGACTCTGTCTGATATTCTGTCGAATCATCTTCTTCATCTTCAATATCATCTTCTTCCTGTAAATGAGTATACTTAATTGGCCTTCCTCTTGGATCATATCTAACAACAAATGACCAATCCCTTTCACCTGGATTCGTAACCTATACCATTTGAAATCGAACAATACTAATTTGAAGGAATTAAAGTCACACTCAAGTATATCGTTTAAATACCCATAGTATCTATTTTCAGATTCTCGGGGATGTCTGTCACCACTAGAGGAAACATTAGTAACCTGGGATACTACAACTATCCCACTATCAAAAAAATTCCTTGTTTCATCCAATTGTTTGATGCAAAATTTAAGACCATTGCACCACATAGTGGTGCAGACCTCCTGCCCTCAGGCCGAGATCCACGCAAGATATTTTATAAACCATGACAAGGGTTAACAGAACTCCTTGTCTAAACCTGCAAAGGAATTCGGGTCTTGCGAGTTCGAAACTTTGAATACAATGCCACAGTCCTTGGCAATAGCCGAAACACAAAATTGTGAATGGGCTTAAGGAGTAATCCCCCTCTTCAGCCCTTTTTCCAATATGCCCATATCCAAGCCTTAACACAATCACCTTTCGCAACTTGCGACTTCGTGATTTGGAGCACCAACCTCTCGTGCTCTTCCCTTGCGAATCCCCGAAAAGTGATCTGTCCATGCTATGTGGACTCTGCCAAAGAGACGCGTACATGCCACTTGTCTCCTCCACATTACTCTACTTATGGGGTGAGCTCTTTCCACCTGTCCACATGGATTTTTCGGCTTTCGAAACTCGAGTGAACAATGAACAACCATTCCTCTTCCTCTATGGATCCCCGACTCCAAAATTGTGTCTTTGACGAGATCGATGGTTGTGTGGCTCCCTCGATCCAATGACCCTCATTGTATCGAGATTTTGCAACACGGGAGTTCACAACTCTTGAGTCCAACATTGAATTACTCCACTTCCCGATCCTCAATATGGCGAATTCACATACAATATCAACAATCCTCATTGATCTAGATCTAATGGTCACTACTCCTCCTGATATTATGGGTATTGAAAGGCTCTCAGTATTAATCCCTCCACTGGTCTGTCAGATCCAACGGCCTACGGAACTTCGACACTTCTTCTTGAAGCGATTCCACAGTCCATTTTCAACTTCTCAAGGACTCCTGGCCAAATGCCTTGGCATCCTCCCTCCTAAAATTGAATTATGTGAGACGATTTTGACCTCCGCATCCCTTTGAACACTTCAGAGGTTCTATCCCTTCTGAGCTTTCGCTTACGAACTCAAGGTTTCCAAAAGGGTCCCTACACACACTCCTTGTGGAAAATTTCAAATAACCTCTGGTTATTTGGAACTTTGGCTCTATACACTCTTTGCAACAGATAATTCCTCAACTCCTCTGTGATTTTGAGAGAATTTGTTCCCTCTCCCAGCCTGCGCACACATTGCATGGCTCTGTGCTCTGCTAGCACTCTTGCTTGTAACGACACAATTTGAATATCCTCTAAGAATTTTGAGATGAAACTCAGAGCCTAGTCGACGCACTCCTTGCGGATCCTCCACTACACTCTTTGCATGAGTTCTCAGAAAGAGAAACAAATGAACCTCATTCTCCCCTTATCTAGAATTCAAGCACTCAACATAGAATTCTAGAGCATACACACACATAGCATTGAAGAAAAATGCATACAGAGAGTGCAAACAAGACTGCAACATACCATTTAACAGGTGGTTCCAACAACCATAACAAACACATAGATTGGAATCAAAGGTTTTCTTCTATTAATTCCAGTGCTCCTGTACATGGTAAATAATGACTAAAAATGCATTAAATTCTCTGTTCTCCTATATTCTTCTCTGCAGCTCTACATCTTACAAATTCTGAATTATGTTACAATGATACAAGGGTTGAGGGTGTCTATCATCCATTTTCCCTCCTATGCTCCTAAACTATCTAATCTATCATTTAAATATAACTGATTGAATTAAACACACATAAATGCCTATTACATCCAGTGGATAGGAACATATGCTCCAAAATCAGTTTGGATCTTCAATACATAAATGATAATGCACTTTCCTCCCATCCATTACATTAATGTTTCAGATTATTAAATTCACAAAGTTTCCATAAAAATGCATTTAATGACATCTGTGTGTCTAGCTGTCTCTTTGGCTAGGCACGTGCTTTGGCTTTCAACGATGCTCCTGCATCATACTCCCTTGCTTGAAAATTTTCTTGAACTCTTGTTCATGAGTTCCTTCACTGTTTGTCCATGCTTTTGAATTGTTGCTTCATCCTCCCAACTGGCATCTTCAACTAGATGTCCTTTCCACTTGACCAAGTATTCAAAATACTCTTTTCTCCTAGTCTTTCGACTAATCCTCTTGTTAATTATGCTTTCTATCTGTGGATTTCCAGCTACAGGAATTTGTTTCGTCCATTGAATATTTTCTTGCTCATCTTCAGCTCCTGCTTCTTCAGCTCTGTAAGGGTACAAATCCTCGATATTGAATATCGGTGAGATTCTGACCCCATCGGGTAATTCAATCTCATACGCATTTGCCCCAAATTTTCTTATGACCTTGCACGGTCCAATTTTCTTCATCTTCATCTTATTGCATGTTCCCCTTGGGAACCTTTCCTTCCTAAAATGCGCAAGAATCAAATCACCAACTTCAAATTGAAGTTCTCACCTATTTTTCTCTACTCTATGCTTGTACTCTTGACTTGAACTCTGCAATCACTCCTTTATTATGTTATGAAGCTCCTTCATTCCTTCTGCAAAGTCATCTGCACTAGCACTCTTGAATTCAGCTTGTTCTGAATCTTTCAATTCAGAGACTCCCCTTGGATGCATTCCATATACAATTTGGAATGGACTCTACCCTGTGCTTCTATTGAGTGAATCATTGTAAGAGAATTCCGTCTGTGGAAGAATGTGATCCCATTGATTGTGGTGTTCAGTCACTAATCTCCTTAACAAATATCCCAAGCTCCTGTTCACGACCTCTGTCTATCCATCCGTCTGAGGATGGTACACTAAGCTAAAAGAAAAGTTTGTCCCCAGCTTCTTCCATAAGTTCCTCCAGAAATGTACCACGAACTTGGCATCTCGATCAGAAATGATACTCCTTGGCAAGCCATGAAGTTTAATGACTTCCTTGAAAAACAGGTTCGCAATATGAGTTGTGTCACTGGTTTTCTGGCATGGTATGAAATGTGCCATCTTTGAAAATCTATCTACCACTACAAAGATTGAATCATATCCCCTCTGTGTCCTTAGTAGTCCTAATATGAAATCCATGCTCACTGCGTCCCACGGCCTTTAGGGTATGGGTAATGGCTGATATAACCCTGCATTCTTCCTTTTTCCCTTCGTGTGTTGACAAATTCTGCACCTGTCCACAAATTTCTTCAATTTTGCACCTGGCCAATAATATGATCCATTCAACTTTGAGAATGTTTTGTCATGACCGAAGTGTCCGACCAATCCTCTGTTGTGCTTTTCCTTCAGCAGATTCTCCCGCATGGAGCATTTCAGAATACATAGCTGATTTGCCCTGAACAATAATCCATCCTGGATCATGTACTATGTCCATTGGCGTCTGTCCCTGAGAATTGAATTCTCAGATGCCTCATATGCCTCTTTGAAATCTGGATCATCCCTGTACATTTCTTTGAGGTTATCAAAACCCAAAATCTTAACTCTAAATTCCTTCATAAGCAAACATTTCCTGCTCAAAGCATCAACAACTTTGTTAGCATTTCCAGAAATATGCTTAATCACAAAAGTAAAATTCTGCATGTATTCGACCCATTTAGCATGTTTTTGGTTCAAATTCTCCTGTCGAGTCATGAATTGTAAAGCGTGATTATCGTTGTACAAAACAAACTCTTTTGGAACCAAATAGTGCCTCCATTTCTTCAGCGCTTGTATGACCGCGTATAATTCCTTTTCATACGTGGAGTAAGTAATCTTTGCTTCATTCAGTTTTTCACTGAAATACACGACCGACCTGTTGTCTTGGCTTAAGACCGCTCCAATGGAAAATCCACTCGCGTCACACCTGACCTAGAATGTCTTGCTGAAATCTGGAAAAACCAAAATTGGTTGCTCAATGATCTTCTTCTTCAGCAGGTTGAAGCTCTTCTCCGCTTCCTCCGTTCAATGAAAAGATTTATGTATTTTCTTCACCATATCCATCATCGGTGCGCTAATTCCACTGAATTTTCAGATGAATTTCCTGTAGAAGCTAGACAAACCATGGAAGCTTCGAACTTCAAACACGCTCTTCGACAACGACCAATCCTTAATCGCCTTTATCTTTTCCGGATCCATTTTCAATTCATTTGCAGAGATAACAAAACCAAAGTAAATGAGTTTTGTCCTCATAAATGATGATTTCTTCATGTTGATCAACAATTTCTCTTGCTGTAACCTTCTCATCACTACAGCTAAATGATTCAAATGCTCTTCTCCAGTTTTACTGAAAATTAATATATCATCAAGATATACAATCACAAATTTTCCAATGAAATCCTTCAGGACTTCGTTCATCAACCTCATGAAAGTATTGGGTGCATTCGTCAATCCAAATGGCATAAAAATCCATTCATACAACCCTTCGTTTGTCTTGAATGTTGTCTTCCATTCATCACCTTCTCTCATTCTAATATGATGATATACGATTTTCAAATCAATCTTTGAAAAACAAAATTCTCCACTCAAGCAATCCATTAAGTCATCCATCCTTGGCAATGGGAACCTGTACCTGATGGCAATTTTGTTGATTTCCCTTGAGTCTATACACATTCTCCATCCACCATCCTTCCTTGGGCTGAGCATTGTTGGAACAACGCATGGACTCAAGCTCTCCCGATTCAATCCTTTGTCCATTAAGTCTTGGACCTATCTCTTAACTTCTTCATTCTCCCACAGCGTCAACCTATAATATTTTTTGTTCGGAAAAATAGCTCCAAGTATAATATCGATACGATGACTTATACTCCTGATAGGTGGCAACAAACAAGGTAGTTCGTCCACTACCATATCAGCAAATTCTTCCAGAAACTCCTGGATTTCTTCCAGCAAATCATCTATCCTAGTGTTATTCAAAACAATTATGGGCTTCCTAACCAAAATGAATTGTGTGTCTTCCTTCTTCTTGACTTCCTTAAGAAGTTCCTTCCCACTCATGAGAAGTACAGTGTTGCTCATATTTGTTTTCACCTCTTTATCCTTAATTGGCAGCAACATGTGCATCCTACCATTTTTCTCCAGAGTGTACGTGTTTTTTCTCCCATCATGCACCACATTTATATCATATTTCCATGGTCTACCCAGCAATAGATGACAAACATCCATGGGAATGACATCACATAATACCTCATCTTTATATCCTCCTATTTTAAATTCAACTAAATATTGTTTAGTGAAATTTACCTGATGTCCTTTTTGTAGCCACGAAACATTGTATGGGATGGGATGAGAAACAGTCTCCAGCTCCAATGTTTCTACCATTTCCTTAGATACAATATTATCTGTGATACCACTGTCCACTATGACCTTGCATACCATGTCTTTGGTTTTGCATGCAGTCCGAAATAGACTGTTCCTTTGGGCTGGCTTCTCTGGCTCTTTCTCCGGTTTCAAGAGAACTTTCCGCATCATAAAATATCTTCCTCCCTCAGCGTCTTCTGCCTCAAAATTCCATCCTTGAGCTTGAACAATGTGAGTTTCACCACCATACTCTTCCTATCTGGACACTCATAGGATTTATGTCCAATTTTTCCACAGGAAAATCATTTCATTTCACCTCCTCTGCCTCTTCCTCTTCCTCTGGCTCAAGGAAAAGTATTGCTATCAGCATACTGCCTCCCCTGTGAGTTTCCTCCTCTCTCAGATTGAGTTTGAGGTTTCTTCCCCTCTTCTTTAGGTTTCTGATTTCTGTCCTGGGAAATTGTCGTGCCTCTGCTTTGATTTCTGCCTCGGCTTCTTTGACCTTTCTTTCAGCTCAGCTTCTCTTCAACTTTTAGAGCCATCTGATAAGCATCTTCTACGCTTTGGATGGTCATCATGCTCATCTCGTCCTTAATGTCATATCATAGACCATTCATATACCTGGAAACTTTCTCATCATCGCTTTCCTGATGACCTGCTCTGATGTTTATCCTATAGAACCTTCAGTGTATTCTTTCACTGACATCAACTTCTGTCTCAAATTTTGCATCCTCCGAAACAAATTTATTTGATAATCCCTGGGTATAAACTTGGCTTTCATTTTTGCAACCATTCTATCCCAGCTCTTGATTTTATGCTTTCCCTTGCAATGTCTGTCAGCGTGTAGTTCATCCCACCACAGTGTTGCATGCCCTTTAAGTCTAGTAATGACATGTTTGAATTTCTTGTCTTCCTCGACATCCTCATAGTCGAAGTGTTTTTCTAGAGATCTAATCCAGTCTAGAAGATCTTCAACGTCTAGGTTGCCTTTGTACATTGGAATGCCCATTTTTTCCCTAGCACCTATCCTTGCAACAACCCTGAATAGGCGTTCTTTTGCAACATCTTAGACTACAACTTCTTCTCCTTTGTTTTCAACTTCATTTTCACTTTTAGCTTCATTGATATCCCCAATGTCAATTGTTCACCTCTGTGTTGTATCCATAGCATCAAGTCTGGCACATAATTCACGCATTTCTCTTTCCACTGTTGGATTAGGTATGGGCCTTTCTCTTCTTCTCGACGACATGGCTATACAATTCCTCTTTTCTCTCTGCTGTAGAAAGCAAAGAATTTGTTCCAGACTCTGATACCACAACTGGTGCAAACCTCCTACCCTCGAGCTGAGATCTGCGCAGTATCTTTTCTAAACCACAACAAGGGTTAACTGAACTCCTTATCTAAACCCACAAAGGACTTCAGGTCTCACAAGTTGAAAACTTTGAATACAATGCCACAGTCCTTGGCAATAGATGAAACGTGAAATTGTGAATGGGCTTAAGGAGTAAGCCCCCTCTCCAGCCCCTTTTCCAATATGACCACATCCAAGCCTTAACGCAAGCACCTTTCACAACTCGTGACTTCGCGAGTTGGAGTGCCAACCTCTCGTGCTCTTCCCTTGCGAATCCCCAAAACGCGATCCATCATTGCTATGTGGACTCTGCCAAAGTGACGCATGCATGCCACTTGTCTCCTCCACTTTACTCTACTTATGGGATGAGCTCTTTCCACCTGTCCACATGTATTTTTCGGCTTTCGCAACTTGAGCGAAAAACCAATAGTCGTTCATCTTCCTCTATGGATCCCTGACTCTGAAATCATGCCTTCGATGAGATCGATGGATGTGTGCCTCCCTTGATTCAAAGACCCTCGTTGTATCGGGATTTCACAACCCGGGAGTTCAAAACTCTCGAGTCCAACCTTGAATTATTCCACTTATCGATCCCCAATAAGGCGAATTTGCATACGATATCAACGGTCCTCGTTGATCTGGATCTAATGGTCACTACTCCTCCTAAGCTTATGGGTATTGAAAGACTCTCAATCTTAATCCCTCCGCTGGTCTGTCAGATCCAATGGCCTATGGAACTTCAACACTTCTCCTTGAAGCAATTCCACCGTCCGTTTTCAACTTCTCAAGGACTCCTAGCCAAATGACTTGGCGTCCTCCCTCCTGAACTTGACTTATGTGAGACGATTTTGACCTCTGCCTCCCTTTGAACACTTCATAGTTTTTATCCCTTCTAATCTTTCACTTACGAGCTCAAGGTTTCCAAAAGGGTTCCTGCACGCACTCCTTGCGGAAAATTCCAAATAACCTCTGGTTATTTGGAACTTCGGCCCTGTGCAGTCTTTGCAACAGAGAATTCATCAACCAGGGATGATTTTAAGAATGGAAATTTATTTTTAAATGTAGAAGCCTTGATGAATCTTACTAATCCTTCATATGCCAACTATAAATGTTTGGCGATATTTTTGTAAAAATATTCAAATTTCTAAGGATTTTATATAGCTTTTTTAAAATTTTAGCGATTTTTAAGGTAAAATAATTTTATCCTATAGAATTTGGGTGAATCATTTTTAAAATAGCAAATCTCATTTTTGGAAAAACCATGGAAAATTAGCCCAGGAGAGAAACTTATCCCCTAAAATCATCCATGTCCTCAACTCCTCTGTGAGTTTGAGAGAATTTGTTCCCTCTCCCAACTTGCGCACACTTTACACGGCTATGTGCTCTACTAGCACTCTTGCCTGTAACGACACAATTTGAATCTCCTCTGAGAATTCTGAGATGAAACTCAAATCCTGGTCGATGCACTCCTTGTGGACCCTCCACTGTACTCTTTGCAAGAGTTCTGAGAAAGAGAAACAACTAAACCTCATTCTCCCCTTATCCAGAATTCAAGCACTCAACATAGAATTCTAGAGCATACACACACACATAAAATTGAAGAAAAATGCATACAGAGAGTGCAAACAAGCCTGCAACATACCATTTAATAGGTGGTTCCAACAACCATAACAAACACATAGATTGGAATCAAAGGTTTTCTTCTATTAATTCCAGTGCTCCTGTACATGGTAAATAATGACTAAAAATGCATAAAATTCTTTGTTCTCCTATATTCTTCTCTGTAGCTCTACAACTTATTGTTAGGATATTTAGACACTTAGGAGTTAGTTAAGATCTACTTGGTCTAATATGTCGTTAGGTAAAAGTGTGTTTCTTTAGTATGCATTAGTATGCATTTGTAGTTAGGCAATCTGATGGTCATGATATGTTCTCGACATAGAGTGATCCGACGGTTCATACACTCCTCAATCTTAACAACCATTGATCTGTGGCTTAACACCCGATTGGTCCATGATCTCTATTTAAAGAGAATGAAGGGTCATTTTCCGATGATCGATTGTGAGAAACTCTCTTGTAAAATCTCTCTTTAATCTTTTTCTTTGCATTAATAAACTGCTCCAAGTGGTCGCGTTGGCTGGGGCCGTGGATGTTTCCCCGTAGGGGTTTTACCACGTGAAAACATCGGTGTGTTGATCTTTGATCTGGTTATGTGAGTGTTTACTGAAGGTGTTCATCCTCTGTTGGAATACCTATGTTGTCGAACATGGTATCAGATCCTGTTTGAAGACCCGCTCCTATTGTAGATTGAGATCGTGAAGCCGAGTTGCCTCATCTCCATTTTTTGGCATTTCTGTACATTTTTGGGCTGAAAGGACTGTTCCATTGCTTTCGAAGCACGCTTTTCATTCAGGAACACTTTTTTTTTCACTCTAAAAGGTTTATGTTTTCCCAAGATACGGCCATTACAGTCAGAATCCAGAGGTATAAAGTCTGAATACGCACTTTTAATTTTTTGCAAAGTTTTAATTTTATTTCGGTTTGTATTTTTTTTTCCGGGATGCTACTCTTTTAGATCTGCGTATGCTCTTTGCCCCGTGCCTTGTGCGATCTCGGAAAATCAGAAATAGATAGGAAAAGGTGCATCTTCTGGGTAAGCTAACCGAGATCTAACCCTTGTTGTCATCGAGAAGTGAAATTTTTTTCTTGTGTGAAATTAGTTTTTTTGGAGCATGCTCTCCAAGGCCGTCTTCCACCACCACCACCACCACCACAACAAAAACAACAACAAAAACACCCCCAATCCTCCTTCTGAACATTACAATATGTTTTGCTAGACCAGTTGGTTAAAACTTTCCTTATTAAGTAAGAGGTCTTGAGTTCAAGTCTCTCTTTTGTTACTTTTTTTGAAAAAGTTCATGCTAAAAATTGTAAA
>ML777270.1:106526-122705 GCA_009831015.1 Picea engelmannii
CCCTTTCCATTACACCTTTTACTATTATTTTATTCATCCACTTTAAACCTTTTACTATTATTTTATTTTTTCACTTTTTAATTTTACATATTATTTTAATCATTTACCTTTAACATTATGCCATATGTCAAGCTTTCTTTGGATCACATGGAGACTGATTTGAGCTATGAAATCATGACATTTGGCAGCGTGAAATCATGACACATGGAAGTTAATTAATGGAATAAATTTGGAATATCATCATTGGAGACACATGGAAATATACTAATGGCTGACTCATCAATGACTTGGCACAAATAGAATTTCCTTAAAGAAGGACGAAATTTGATCCAAAGGAATATATTTTCCCATGAATTTTGATTGATGGTCGCTGAGTGTTAATCTTCTGTAGGCCATAACTTGAGCTCCAGGTGTCAGAATCGCACACAATTTATACCGTTGGAAATATATTTCTACATAGAATATTATGATATAGGTTTCAAGTTCTGAAAGTTTCTATATTTTTTCCAGAAATTAAAATATCAGTTAGCTTCATTTTTAATGGGCCCCCATGACAACTCAACTTCATGAGTTCATATCTTGAGATCCGGGCAACGGATTTGGGAAAACTTTATGTAGTTGGAAATATAAGATTTTGAATATAACATATGAAGTGATTCCCATGTCTAAAAGGTTGACTATCACTTCCAAAAAAGTAAAACACAATCCCCCTCTTTAAAAGAAAAATTAATTGAATTTTGAAAATAAAAGTTTATTTAAAACATTTTATTAAAAAAGGAAAGGGACCCATTTTAAATATGTATATATTGATGATATAATTTCATTAATGAGGAATTAATAAGGTTTTAATTAAATATAATAGTTCAATAAAATAATTGTACGAGAAATTCAAGAGAGGAAAAACCCTAACTACTCAAGTAGTTAGAAGATCTCATTTTAAAAAGAGAAGAAGGGCTTCATCAAAGGAAAAATAATTAGAAGTATTAGAGGGGTGGGGAATATTGTAAAAGCATGAATAAGGTAAAGCCATGAATACACAACCAAGCTTCTGATCAAAGAAAATATATCTCCATATTCTCCACTCTTTCTATTCTTCTACACCATTTCTCATAGCTTTATGCTTGAGTGTCTGAATTGGGCATATGGTTGAGTTCTTGAGTGTTCTTCTTGTATTCTTCCAAAATATTTTTCTTGTATGATCATGGAGTATTTACAAGATATACATGACTGTCAAAGATTTTTAATGAATAACATTTTTCATGAATAAACTCCACAAATAATTGTTTGGGGGTTGATTTCGACTGTATCTTGTAACTTTGAGTCTTAAGTATGAGGTATTTGAGATTGACCTATCAAATTCTTTTTTTTATATTGATAGTAGTACTCTTTTAAAATTCTTTTATATGATCAAATTATTCTCTCATATTTCTTGTGAAGAAGACATGGATGCATTTATATATGATTAATAATATTATGTATGTGATGTTGATCACGAAGAATTTATGATGTTGAAGCCCTCCTTCACTCTTTTCTTATTGTAAAGAGACTTCTTGATGTACATAAAGACTATATTAGATCATTGAAGACCATATCATTTCATAAATTCAAGCAATAAAGAACTAGGGTTTACTTCCTAAGGATTCTCCTAATCCAAGATATTCAAGTTATATCTTTTAGCCAAAGAAGAGTACCACCTCTTTAAAAATGTAGGAGGATTCATATCCTCCTGAGGTTTCTGTTTCAGTCTTAACAGACTCAAGTGTCAACATTTTTTGTGACCATACTAGGGAGACATTTATTTTCAAGATATTTGAGGCCCAACTTTAGATAAAATTGAAGAATTAGAATCTCCATGGCTCAAAGTTTTGAAAAGAAGATTCAAGAAATTTTCTTCTTATTCTAAATGAAAGGGATTTGTAAAAGGATTGTTAAAAGATGTCACACCTTTTTTTTAATTTCAAAAATACCCGAGAAGCACCGAAGATTTGAGAGAATGAACTCCCTAGAAACTCCATTGGAAAGACTCAAAATGAAGTATTTCAATCATGTCATGATACTTCTTTATATTCCTCATCAAGCCCATCAATGGATATACAAGACTCAACAAAATGGAGAAATACCCAAAGAAGGAGGCGCTTCATAAAAACCCCTTAAATCTACCAGAAGTAGATTTTCAAATGCCTGATATTTCTATTGAAATATTTTCTACATTCTTTGGGGATGCTTTAGAAGATGAAAAACCACATTTGTTTAATTTTAAAAGTACATGTCATGATTTCAACCTCACTGAAGACAATGTTACAAGTAGATTATTTTTACAAACTCTACGAGGGAATTCTCTTGAATGTTATATCTCATTAATACCTAACTCCATTACTAGTTGGGATGTGTTAGAAGATTCATTTGCAGAAAAGTTCATCCCAAAAGTGCATTCATATGTTTTTGCTGATTTTTTAAATGTTGTTTCCAACCTACCCTCTCCAATATGGAAGAAAGATAATGAAGTGACCATCTTTGAAGAAGAATCTAATCAATGATTGAATGAAATTTCTATGTCAAGTCACGTTGCTGAAGATGAAGATGAAAATACCAAATTACAAGAAGAAAATTCCAACCTCCTATATACTCCATATGAAGACATTTCAAGCATCAAATTCAAGAATGAAATCAAGGAGCCTCCACCAAACACACGAGAAGATTTCAGCCTTGCAATAGAAGATGAAAACTTGCAATATCACTTGCAACAAGAAGAATTGGTGAAAGAATTGTATCTTGAGAAGAATGATGAGCAATATTTCCTTTACGAGAAAGAAGACTCTATTTAGGATATTATTGATGAATCAAGAACCTTGGAAGTAGTCGAAGATAAGAAAAAAGACGAATTTATTGTTGCGTTGAAAAATCCTTAGAGAATCAAAGACAATAATATTCTCGAGTATCCGAGAATCAATTTCATTGAATTATGGTTCTAGAGCATTGTTGGCCAAATAATGCAATCAAATTTTCAGCACACTTGGTTCAATTTTTTTTTCCAATACACATTGATAGTGCCCCTAACTCATTGGTACAAATCCCAATATGTTCCATAGTGATGAAGTTCATTCCTCAAATCAAAGCAATGCTTGAATGGCTCCATTGGAAATATACCTACACCTAAGGTGCCCCTTTATTTCAAGTAATTTAGGGTAGGTATATCATGTATGTACATATTTTGTTTCTTCAGTTCAGTTTTGCACAATAAAGTAGTCACATTTGAATATAACTCCATGAAAGAAGAAGAATTATAAGAATTCATTTTGAATATGAATCCATAGCCCAATGGAGAAGGTAGTTGATCTTGATATTCTTTTTTTCTTAGCAACCCAAAGGGGGTCACTGTCCCACAGTTGGAGCCAGTTGTTGACCAAAATTTGGTCAACTGTATTTTCCCTCCCTTAGATTAATTAAAAAAAATGATATCGAAAGACGATTTTTTTTTAACTCTTATAAGCTCATTGTGTATTCCTTAGTATCATCTTCGTCACATGTTTTTTGTATCGGAAATTCGAGTTCATATGCTCAAGATATCTAGGTTTAAAGTTTATGTGGAAAATGATGCCTTTTTCATGTGGAGTAAGGCTAATTGTTCATAAATACATCCATATTTTCTCATACCCAAGACCATTGATATACTTAATTTATATCGGATTCAAAATCCATAAAAATCTATCTCTTCGAGGAACCCGTCATGATTCTCCATTCTTCTTTTATCTATTTTCCCATATCACCACTTCATACCTAGAAAATTTCCTAAGTCATTTCAGACTTTCAGACTCATATACTCCCTCCTTATCTCTCCACCTTACCTCACTTCCCATTCACTCCTTCCATGCCTTAGTTTATTTTTTTTAATATTCTATTTCCCCCCTTACCTCTTTAGTTAGACTCACTCACTTACCCCATATCCTCTCTTCCCTCATCCCTCATATCCCATACTTGAATTTTTAGTTAAGGCAGTTGGTCGGACTCACCATAACTCCCTCACCCCTCCTCCTCACCCCGCGAGTCTGAATACACCCCTACCTCACCTCACCTCACTCCACTCCCTACATTTATCCCTCTCCTTTTCCACCACCTACATTTCTACCCTTCCCCCTACACTACCTTTCCCCAATTTTCCTACAGTCTCGTCCCTCCCACACTTATGCCCTTTCCATTAAACTTTTTACTATTATTTTATTCATCCACTTTAAACCTTTTATTATTATTTTATTCTTTCACTTTTTAATTTTTCATATTATTTTAATCATTTACCTTTAACATCATGTCATATGTCAAGCTTTCTTTGGATCACATGGAGACCGGTTTGAGCTATGAAATCATGACATTTGGCAGCTTGAAATCATGACACATGGCAATCAATTAATGGAAGTCATGTGGAATATAATCATTGGAGACACATGGAAATATACTAATGGTTGACTCATCAATGAATTGGCACAAGTCGAATTTCCTTAAGGAAGGAAGAAATTTAATCCAAGGGTTTAGATTTGCCTAGAAATTTTGATCGACGATGGTTGAGAGTTAATCTTCCGGAGGCTATAACTTGAGTTTCGAGCGTCGAAATCATGAAAAATTTATACCGTTGGAAAGGTATTTAGACGTAGAATATGATGGTATAGGTTTTAAGTGATGAAATATGCTATATTGTTTCCATAAATTAAAATATCATTCAGTTTCATTTTTAATGGGTCTGCGTGACAATTCAACTTCATGAGTTCATATCTTGATATCCGAGATACAGATTTGGGAAAAATTTATATAATTGAAAATATAAGACATTGAATATCACATATGAAGTGATTCCCATGGCTAAAAGATTGACTATCACTTCCATACAATTAAAACACAATCCCCCTCTTTAAAAGGGAAATTAATTGAATTTTGAAAATAAACGTTTATTTAAAAACTTTTATTAAAAAATGAAAGGGAACCATTTTAGATATGTATATATTGATGATATAATTTCATTAATAAGGAATTAATGAGGTTTTAATTAAAGAGAATAGTTCAATAAAATAATTGTACGATAAATTCAAGAGAGGAAAAACCTTAACTACTCAAGCAGTTAGAAGATCTCATTTTAAAAAGATAAAAAGGGATTCATGTCAAAGGAAAAAGAATCAGAATTATCATAGGGGAAGGGAAGAAGATCATAGGAAGAAGAAGGTAAATCCATGAATACACAACCAAGCTTCTGATCAAAGAAAAGAGATATCCATCTTCTCCACTCTTTCTATTCTTCTACACCATTTCTCATAGCTTTGTGCTTGAGTCTATGAATTGGGAATAATGTTGAGTTCTTGAGTGTTCTTCTTGTATTCTTCCAAAATATTTTTCTTGTATGATCAGGGAGTATTTATATCCATATACATGACTGCCAAAGATTTGTAATGAAGAATATTTTCCATGAATAAACTCCACAAAGAATTGCTTCGAGGTTGATTTCAACTGTATCTTGTAACTTTGAGTCTTAAGTATGAGGTATTTGAGATTGACCTATCAACACGGGTCATTATGATAACACCATACAATTACGTTGATTGGAATCCAAGGAGTCTACATCAACTCAAGAATCAAGGCTTATACCTATTGATAATGGAAACAGAAGTAAAGCCTCATTTTCCAGAAGGGAAAAATGATTTTCTCAATAGACAAGATATGGCTTTAGGATGTATCTGCTTGTCTATTTCTCCTAAAATTAAGTATCATGTTGAATCACTCTCAACTCTAGATGAATTATGGACCAGATTGAAGGTTCTATTTTGGAATAACGAATATTGTGAAGATTACATGTAAGAGATTGAAAAGATAGAGCCAACAAATAAGCCACCAAAAGATCAATCCTCTCAGTTTGAAGAGCCTTATACACAAGTATATGTGCATCCTTTTGTTCCATTTATTTAAGATGATTTCTACTTTATTTCAAATTTGTTTTCCGAATCATTTTCAGAAGGTGATGGAAATACAGATGATAAGCCACATCAAATTCCCAAGTGGGTGTATTCCACCCTACAACAAGAAGGTGGCCTTATGGGAGATCCACCATATTAGAGGAGGATGAGATTCCAATTTGAGGAACCTCCCCATTCACTAGAAGATAGTAAACCAGTGATGCACATGCATTAATACATGGTTCAAGATTCAAACCCTCATCCCTATGTAGAGGTTACAAGGAATCTCCTCAAGAACTAAACTTAGGATCTAGTTCTGCTTCCTTCAGACATGAATCTTTTCATGTGAAGATGGGTCCATAGGATCAAGAGGTACAAGGAAATACATGTTTCCAAAGAAATTCATTAGATCCATACAGGCATATACATCTTCAACAAAATATTCATCGATCGTAAGCTTTCACATTTTCAAGGTCTCCTTGGGGTAAAGGACGTAGTTTCTTAGCAACTTTCTTTTCTTTGTTTTCTTCCTCTTTTTGATGCATTGTACTTTAAGAGGGGGATTTTTCTGATGAATTTTTCCCTCATTCCTCTCTTTTTTAGTGTTCATTCATTTAGATGCATTGTAAAATGAATTCCTAACATGGCCTTGTCTTCGAGACCCATTCTTCATTACACCCTAGTAGTGTTCAAGGGGGGTGTTGGAGATATTACACACTCACCTAGTAATCTTTTTTCCTAATTTTGCTAGTTAGTGTGAGGGTCTCCTATTTTTTAGGGATTTATAGTCAGTAAGAGGGTCTCCTATTTTTTAGGGATTTCTAGTCACCAAGAGGGTCTCCTATTTTTTAGGAGATTTCCTAAAAATTAGGGAACTTCCTAAAATGTAGGGTGCATTGTCACTTCAGTTTAGCCACAGTTGATCCCATTTTACTAGAAGATGACCACTCATGCATCTATTTCCTTGATTTTAGGGCATGAGGGCGCACTTCCTTTGCATGAATGTGTTATTCTTGGTCTTGAAACTTGTCACTCATTTAAATTGTTTTCTCTTAAACAATTAATTGAGACTAGCTAGCAGTTGACTCTTGTTACAATGAGTTAGTGTCCATATATCCTTTAGATCATTCCTATGATGCATGGCACATGTACTGCATGATATTGGCGCATGTACTCCCTAATATTTATGCATAGATTATCTTGGAATACTTACATGTGTGTGTATTACTCATTATTAATGTTGTGATTATTATATTTTCTTATTCTTTCTCTCATTATTGTCTCTCTCTCTCAATTATCTTACAAGTTTTATGTGATTTTATCTAGCTAGGTTATTTTTGAATGGTTTTAGTGTTCTCACCCAAACTTCACGGTTATAAGGGTACTAGTTGTCAAGGTCATGGGTCTCAAAAATTGCATTTTTTACCCAAAAAAAGGGTGGGTGCCACTTTTTTATTCTAGGGTTGATTTGAAGCTTTTTGTTGCAACATTACAAGTTGTTAAGGCCATCCTTTCAAAGAAGTTGTAATTTTAACCTCAAAAAGAAAAAGGGTGTTATCGTTGGTGTCACTTTTCAATTTAGGGGTTGATTTTAAGGTTTTTGTTGGCAACATTATGCGGTTTTTAATGTCATGGTTGAAAAATGTGTTAATTTTAATCTCAGAAAAAAATGGGGTGCTACAAGTAGCACCATTTTTCGATTCAAAGGTTTATTTTTCTGTTTTTGATGCAAAAATATGGGATTTTATAGCTAGATTTCTCATTTTGAGGTCACAATTCTTGTTAAGTTACTAACTATGTTAAGAAAGGAAATATAAAACAAACAAACAAACAAACAAAAACCCCTAATATGTAATATGCACGCAAGGATATAACTCACGCCCAAGAAATATTGTGAATATATTCAACCCGAACCCACTCGCAAGGAGACAACCCAAGCCCACTAGTAAGGAGATAACCTAAGCCCACTAGAAAAGAGGCCCAAGCCTACTTGCAAGGAAACAACCTAAGAAACATACCCCATACAATATTGGAGATAATAGAGACAGATACTACTATAGATAGAGACATCGATCAACTATTAGAGATAGAGACAAAGGAGACCCCACCTATAGAAGAGATATAGGCAAGGGAAATACACTTGATGGTCCAATGATACTTCCAAAACCAGTGAGAACTATTGGGATAAATATATGCACTATTAATTCCCACATTTAATTATCAACCGGGTCTCGTAAGCTTCAAGGTGCAGGAACAGGAAATGTGGGATCAGAGCCTAGTCTAGCCTAATCTAAAGCCAAAAAAACAATCTTCAAACCCACATTACAGGAAATTAACACTAATGATTCATCACTGGGACGTAGGAATAACTTAGTGCTATAAAGGCTTAGATCACAGTCTTTCAGGCACTCAGGGTGATGTTTGTGTGATTAATCGTGGGTAGCTTAATTAAGTTTTATGTCCTTCAATGATTATTTCCTATAGCGGATCCACACTTAAATGAAATAAAAGAAACAAGCAAAAAAAAATGAAATTCACCATAGAAACTAACACCTTAGGAATAATTCCAATGTGGGAAGGCCATATCTCACAAGTTAGACCTCTATTATGTTCGTTGGTGTTTGAAGCTAGAATCTTGCAATAAGAAGCCAAACAAAATGAAATATTAAAACAAAACTATGTGATCAACAATTTATTGCAAAGATCTATCCTAAAATGGGAAGATTAAATTCTATCCTACAAAATGATAACAAAAGAATTCATCAATAACAAAAACAAGAGAGGAAATTAGTGCGGAAATAAGTGTAGACTAATACAAAGCAATGCAAAAACAAAATTGACTAAGAACATAAATAATTCTTAAAGCAATCCAAACTTAAACTGTAGAAATATTAAGCAAATGTAAAATCACACATCCTAAACTCAGAACCACTCATCAAATGAATACATCAATAAAGTAAATGAAAAAGAAAGGGATGGAAAGGAAAAGAATGAATATGAGAAAAGGAAGTGGTTTTTTGTGTAATTGAGATATGAAGGAAACATTTAAATTTAATAACTAATACACAGAAAATGAGGAAGATATGACAACGATTTGCTCTTGTAATTAACTAATTATAATGTATAATCAAATTGACGACTAAGGAGCGAATCGTGTGAGGAAAGATTAGGTGGATATAGAAGAGAAAGGTTATATATAGCAAATGGAACAACTTTGTTTTACACAATTTGAGACAACATAGAATAGGTGAATGGATATGTGAATTGAATAGTAGGTTTTGATGTGTGAGTAGGATGGAAAATCAATGGTGGAAAATGATAGATGCAAAGGGAGATTTGAATGACTAAATAGATGGGAGTGAAGCCTGGAAGAAAGGGAACATTTCCCTCAATTAATTAAGCACAGAAACAGAGAATTGAAAGGATATGTAGAAATATAAGAACACAAAAGTAATGGAAGGAGTACAGACTAAACTCAAAGCTTAAGAAGTGTAATAATGTACTCAATTGAGAAATGTGATCTGAGTCTAAATTCATCCATATAATGCAACAACATAAAAACAACAAAACTTTAACTCAAATGATAACAAAACTAAAATTGACTTGTAATTAAATAAACACAATGCAATGTTAATCTACCAAGAAAATAGAATATAGAAACACTTACCCACGTTGAGGGGCCCTTCCCAAGAGGTGAGTGTTTCTTGAAGACAATAAAATCACTCAAATGTTGGGAACCATGCACAGGAACAACATCTCTTTCATTTCATCAAACTTGGAAAATTACAAGTCTCTTACAATCTTGGCATTGTCATGATGACACCCTAAGATCCATTACAAAATAATTCTCATAATGATAATTGGATTTATCATAGCCCTATGAGGCTTATTTATACATGAAAAATCATTGAGAAGTGTATGGGACCAAATCCCAATGCTCATATTTCAAGTTTTACATTTTTTGGAATGAAATCACAAAAATCTGGGTTTTTCATCAATTTGGGCAGATTTGAGTTGAAGACCCACCCATAACTCTTAAAACGTTTTGAATTTTGAAAAAATTCTCACATAATACTCAATTTTCCATATTCTAGACAAAACCCACATCGTAGAAATTCTATATTTGATGCCATATGCACGTAAATCAAGGTGCAAGTTGGAAGTTTGAGATTTTTGCTATTTTTTGCATAATCATTCCCCCTGAGCTGGAGGTCCATACATGTGATCTGGTTAGTTTTTCTTTGTGCATCCATATGTAAACGTTTCTCTGGACAAAACCCATGTCCCCGATTTTCCTCTAGAATTTTTCCAAAATTTCGAATTATTTCTAGTACCGAACTGTTGTTGATGATCATTTTGGACGAGCAAAACATTGGTACCGGACGAGCGTAGAATTGGTACCGGATGAGATGAGTACTGGATGACATGGAGTGTGGGTACCAGATGACATGGAGTATGGGTACCACATGACTATGGAGGTACCGATGATTGTAGAACCTTCTGGTACTGGATGACTTGGAGTATTGGATGAGCGCAGTATTGGTACCAGATGAGATGAGTACTGGATGAAATGGAGTGTGGGTACCAGATGACATGGAGTATGGGTATTGGATAACTATGCAGGTATCGGTTGACTGTAGAACCTTCTAGTACCGGATGAGTGCAGTATTGGTATCGGATGAGCTAGTACTGGATGACATGGAGTATCGGATGAGCGCAGTATTAGTACTGGACGCGCTAGTACTGGATGACATGAAGTCTAGGTACCATATGACATGGATTATGGGTACCAGATGACTGTGTAGGTACCGGTTGACTGTAGAGCCTTCTGGTATCGGATGACTTGGAGTATAGGATGACCTACAATGTGGGTATCAGAATAGGAACAGTACAAGTATCGAAACATGGAAAGTGCATATACCAGACCCTGAATAGTATGAAACATGTTGTTTGGACATATAAACATAGGATTAAACCATCACCAACAAAACTATTGTATAATCATCTTTTTAATCACTAAAAATATGGAAAACTATGTATTAACCACATAGGATGAATAACAAGAGATAATGGAGGTTTATGGTGTAATTAGCGATATATTATTGACGAAATGTGGGGAGAAAGTGTAATGATGAGTGTATTTGTATGGAGGAAAATATGACAAAACTGGATCCCAACACACCCCCAAACCCAAGGATTTGCATGTCCTCATGCAAACAAGGTGAAGAACTTATGATACTCTGCTTATAGATTTATGTGACATTGTTTCTTTTGTGTAGCTGTTATTTCTTGTGGAATGACACTTTGGAAACTATCACGAATTGAATTTCAAACAGAAAACAAAATTATCATAAAAATGGAGGACAAGCAGTGGATGGGGTATCATAGTGATGGTGAATGGTGTGCATGTGGAGAATGGTTTATAAAATGATGGTGATGGTGGTCGTATGAACTTCGATGCCTTTATACTCTTTATCTTACATTAATTTTAAGACCAATATTTACTTTGTGGTTCTTTGTTTGGATAAGCAACAATGATTTCATCCTCTTTGAGATGGATTAAGAATGTTTTACGATGTACAAAGAGAAGACACTATAGATGTTTCTTTGTATTTGTATAGCACATATTTAATTTTCATTACTTGGTCTTATCATCAAAGTATATTGTTCATTATGACAAGTGGAGTGAAGATGGAGGAGGGTTTACTGAGTAGTTGTGATAATTCATAGTGGAGTGTGAAGTGGGTAATAGTGGTTATGCATCATGTTTTCCAAGTTCTTAGTAAATTAAAAATATGTGTACCAGTTTTACCTCAAGTTACCCTTGCTTTGAATTCCACTGCATGTTGAAGTGTAAACTATGAAAAACAGGACGAAATGTCTACAAATCATGATGTAGACTGTTGAAATTTGAAGATGAAGTGGAGCAAGGTTGAGAACTGATGGATATCTAGGAGAGAGTTGATGAATGTTGATATGTTGAGATTCCTTATGTCTCTCTCTCTCACCCCCAAACCCGTTGGTTTGCATGTCCTCATGCAAACTCTCATTAGCACACAAAATTTATGCAAGTTGAAAGTGGACTATGTGGAACTGGTGCATGTTGACTGAAGGAGAGAAATGAAGTATGTCAAAGATGAAAGTTGCTGAAAATATACTGCAAAAAGTACCCTCGAAAAAGATTTAAATTTATGTACTATTGGTACAGGAACCTACTGGTTTATGTACCAGCAGTACCGGAACAGAAAAATCTAAAAGAACTAAACCAATATTGTTATTATGAGAGAAGAAATATGCATTGATGTCATGCTTGAAGAAACAACCAAAACTTAAACTTTATTCATGCTTACAAATTTGGAAATAAAATTTAAAATGTTACAAGCATAAAGGAAATTCCTAAATTACTTATTACATACAATTTCATTAATCATTAACAGTTGTATGCTCAAGAAACCATGTTAATTACGATGGAGGATTTTTCCTCTCATCCTTGAACAGGAAAAAATGAGGAGATAAGTGGTCTTTGATAAATGAGAAACCGATAGGAAACCAGTCATCCATGTTTAATTTCTCAGAGAATTTATGTCATTCAAGTGATATTGATAAAGTTCGCATTTGAGTTTATTAGACTCCTACACTTATGGGTCCCACCTCTAAGACAATGACATCCTGGGTATGAATGATGGGGTCTTAAGAACATCTTACAGACATTCTCAAATGGTAATTAGATGAGGTTAATTAGCCTTTTGTTCAACCATGCATGCTTCTTCTTAAGGATTTATGCAAGTATATTATTCATACTGACAAATATAGATTAGGCATAATGAAAGACATCAAAATCAGAACCCATTGTCAGCAAGCATGTTCCGTACTCCGATGGGGTAATTTTGACATCTAAGAAATATCCTTCCCAAGCAGAATGCCCCATTGCCCATGAGCTTGTTCAGTACCCTGATGGGTTTTCCTAGTTATACCATAGGCCGGTACCTACTTCCACCAGACCTGTTCAATATACCGACGGTTTAGCCTCTTACACCCATTTTCCATCAAAGGATTTTGTCCCAATATTTACCCTTAAGATAAAATTTATAGATTTATTTCGCATGGGTAAATGGGGAAACATCTTTGAAAAAAAATTTACAGGATGGGATGGTATTGATTTGGAAGATATTCTACAGATTGCCCATAAAAGATTGTTCGTATGAAAAATAGAATTATGTATTGAGATTAGTCGAAAGACATATCAAGGTCAAACTTACTTAATGTGTGGTGGATGAGGCCATGGGAGAATGACCTAAAGGTGCCTCTAGTCCCCAAGTTCATCTTCTCCATATAATATTGTGTTCCCTAACAAGTAGAAGTTCCATTCACTCTCCTACTACTATTTGATAAGAATGCTTGAATAACAAGTTCTGATAGGAAACTAGGATGTACAAGTTACCTATGGGCATCATTATGCAAACCTTAAAGATTTTGTAAATCCCCATAATATTTTAAAGATTAGGCTTATGAGAAACTGTTATTATTAATAATCTGAAATCTGTATGTAATAAGAAGAAAAAACATCTTAAGTTCTTTTGGTTTTTTATGTTAGATTACCAATATTATCTTCATCTCATTTCATTTATTTGAAAAGAAACACAAAAGATGTCTCATTATATAGAACTAGGTTAAATAACATGCAACTTTTACTCTATCCTATCTAAGAACAAGAAATCATATTTCACATTTAATAATATGTCCAATGTAACCATGTATGTAACAGGTGTAGAAACACATTCATACTCGGGTTTGAAAGATAAGCTTTAATGTATACCAGAGTACAAATAACCAACTGCTTTGGTGATGATGTGAAGAGTTGTTGAAGAAGAGAATGGTGGTTAAATTTGGTTGCCCTATGGAACCAATGTTCGATATACTCATGATGTTATTGGTTCACTTGTTTGTTTAGACCACTCTCCATGTCTCCCTCTGTCATGCCAAGCAGATCATCTTCTTTCAAATAACTAGTCTCGTCAGTGCATGGAGGATCTTCAGAAATGCATATAAAAAACTCATCGATCTCAGGTTCTAATGGTGGCTCTCCATCGAATGTTGTCCATGATTCTATATTCTCTCCTATAGGTTGGAAAGGGTGATTAAAGGAGACTTCTATATCCTATTGTGGATGCAGAGTGACATTTAAGTTCTTGACTTCTATCAAGATTTGTTCTTCCTGAGAGGCTGAGATTGAGATACCAGCTGCTGCTAAGATTTGAGAGTGTTCTATTAAACTTTTGATCATCTTTGAATTCTTGTTACAGGTTGATGGGTCATGTTTCACACATGGATTAGTGTAGAGGGGGGTTCTTACAATGCCCAATTTTTTTTTAAAAACCCTAAAGAAATAAAAAGAACCAAACTAAAAGAAAATGTAAGAAAACCAATTATATACTCGAAGCACCACCGTGCTACTAGGACCCTCCTGTCAACAAGTTATTTTTTCACACAAGTTATCTTCTCTTCTCATATATATAAAAAAAATGGCTAATTCTAATAAAACACAAATTATAACTACTAAAAGGAAGAGGACAACCTAACTTTGGAGCAACCCCACTAAAGTGGATGCGTGGGATCTTCCCTCATGTCTTACCATCCTCTCTTCTCCCTTAGGTCATCCTTAAAGGCACACCACACTTGCATGAAAAGAAACACACTTGCATGAAAGGAACACTCAAGGCTTTGGATAAATAAAAGCAACCTACCTATGCTATAATCCCTTTAGCACCTCCCCAGCAACGGCGGCAAAATGTTGGGCTAAATATATGCACTATTAATTCCCACATTTAATTATCAACCGGGGCTCGTAAGCTTCGAGGTGCAGGCGCAGGAAACGTAGGATCAAAGCCTAGTCTAGCCTAATCTAAAGCCGAAAAAACAATCTTTAAACCCACACTCCAGGAAATTAATGCTAAGGATTCATCACTGGGACGTAGGAATAACTTAGTGCTATAAAGGCTTAGATCGCAGTCTTTCATGCACTCAGGGTGATGTTCATGTGATTAATCGTGGGTAGCTTACTTAAGTTTTTTGTCCTTCAATGATTATCTCCTATATCTTATCCACACTTAAATGCAATAAAAGAAACAAGCAAACAAAATTGAAATTCACGATAGAAACTAACACCTTAGGAATAATTACAATGTGGGAAGGCCATATCTCACAAGTTAGACCTCTAATATGTTCGTTGGTGTTAGAAGCTACAAGCTTGCAATAAGAAGCCAAACAAAATGAAATACTAAATCAAAACTATGTGATCAACAATTTATTGCAAAGATCTATCCTAAAATGGGAAGATTAAATTCTATCCTACAAAATGATAACAAAAGCATTCATCAATAACAAAAACAAGAGAGGAAATTAGTGTGGAAATAAGTGTAGACTAATACAAAGCAATGCAAAAACAAAATTGACTAAGAACGGAAATAATTCTTAAAGCAATCCAAACTTAAACTGTAGAAATATTAAGAAAATGTAAAATCACACATCCTAAACTCATAACCACTCATCAAATGAATACATCAATAAAGTAAATGAAAAAGAAAGGGATGGAAAGGAAAAGAATGACTATGAGAAAAGGAAGTGGTTTTTTGTGTAATTGAGATATGAAGGCAACATTTAAATTCAATAACTAATACACAACAAATGAGGAAGAGATGACAATGATCTGCCCTTGTAATTAACTGATTATAATGTATAATCAAATTGATGACTAAAGAGCGAATCGTGTGAGGAAAGATGAGGTGGATATAAAAGAGAAATTTTATATATAGAAAATGGAACAACTATGTTTTACACTATTTGAGACAACATAGAATAGGTGAATGGATATGTGAATTGAATAGTAGGTTTCGATGTGTGAGTAGGATGGCAAATCAATGGTGGAAAATGATAGATGAAAAGGGTGGTTTGAATGATTAAATATATGGGAGTGAAGCATGGAAGCAAGGGAACATTGTCCTCAATTAATTAAGCACAGAAACAAAGCATTCAAAGGATATGCAGAAATATAAGCACACAGAAGTAACGGAAGGAGTACAGACTAAACTTAAAGCTTAAGAAGTGTAATAATGTACTCAATTGAGAAATGTGATATGAGTCTAATTCATCCATATAATGCAACAACATAAAACTAACAAAACTTTAACTCAAATGATAACAAAACTAAAATTGACTTGTAATGAAATAAACACACAATGCAATGTTA
>ML777270.1:126904-160835 GCA_009831015.1 Picea engelmannii
TGAATTCGTCCTCTTGTATGAATTGTCTAACTAAACTAAATATGGCCATTTTTGAATGAGTGGTTGTACAATATAGGAAAAAAGTTCACACAATTTTCATAAATAGGTTTTTATTCATTTGAAACTTCATCAGTCATGAATGTTATTAGGAAATTGGAATTAACAAATAAAACTTTGTCAAATAAATGTTGAGTTCATTTGGGTTCACATAAAACTTAATATAGTCAACTTCTTGGTGCCTGGGTGTAAAATTCTTTAGATTCACTTGTATCTTTTCATTGTGTAAAGATTTAAATACTTAGTCAAGATAATGGATGTTCTTCACATGGGTGTTGGCAAATACATTAATATCTTTTAATTGTACCAAGAGTAGCTAGGTGGTCTAAATATGAGTATGACATAGATGTTTTCACATATGTACATGACAATTTCTAAAAATAGATCATCTTAAACCCATATCTATATATCATTGTAAGGGATCAAATTTCTTGAGTTGTGATTTCGTTATCTTTTAATTCCATGTCTCAAGAAAGTTGATCCCTCTCGGTGCTTGATACATTTGTTTCTAAGATGGATTAATGTTGGTTTATTTTTTATAATTTCTCATGTAACATGACAACATAGCAACATCTATGTCATATTGTATTGTAGAGCACCTCACTATTCTCTATGCAGAAATCACCCTGTTAGTGTAGGACAAATGAGAATTGTGGATAAAGGATGTCATTGGAGAAGGGTCCATCAAATGAGAAATACATGGAATTTAAAATTAACCACACATAGGACATATATGATGTCAAAGGCTCAATAGGATTAAAAATGACCAAACAAAGGTAACTTTTGTAGGTTCTAGTAGTAGCTTCCACAGGTTGTGAACCCTAAAAGGTTATGTATTTTTGTTTTTGACTTTTTTCTCTAAGTCATGTTTAGTGACCTATTTGGTGTGGAAAATTCCCACATTATCTTGTATAACTTGCATGAGAATTTGATTAACATAAGAGACTTATCATCAATGATTTCCATTAATCTAATGTTGGTTCATTTAGAGTCAACGCACATCCACATTCCCTTGAATGCTCTTGAATGAGGTTGCACAATAGTACATACAAAAAAAATTGCATGTCCAATTCTTGTTCCTTTGAAGGTTCCTATGATTGAAACTTATTTTCAATTGGTTTACAAATTCAAGTCATATAATCCTTGCCTAGATTTCAAATCATTACATCCCAAGGGGAAGCCACACCAATGGTAAACAATATTGATCATCACGCGTTTATACCATATTGAAGTCATCAAAAAAAATACGAGCCTACATAAAGTTTTGTTGCATTAGTTTTCATCATGACATATGATTAAAATAAAATCAACTGGAAGTCTAGCAAGGTCTCTAAAGTTCTATATTAGTCTATATTATGTGGGATAAATAGAAAATGTCATTTTCCTTATTTACCTATTTTATTTGGTTAGTGGAGGTACAATGCATATACAATCGGTAGTCTTTAGGGGAGTCATTGATGGTAGCTATTGTAGCATTAGTGGTTGAGGGATCATTGAGATCACAAAATGGAACACATATAATTTGGAGTTATTCCATAGTGTTATACCCAAATCTTTGACCTTTAAGTATGGTAAGGAAAGAATAATCATCAAAATGGTCATTGACTAATTGGTATGTATTAATTCCAAGTAAAGGAATCATTTTAATTAGTCGGTGGCTAACTCAGTTGTAAAAAAGATAATTCATGGGTTTGGTAGTTGTCACATACAAGGTGAGTGTGAGGGGGTATCCTTGATAGATATTAGAGTGGAAAAAAATAACTACTTATATTTTTAATTGATTAGTGGGGGGGCATGCTAAAAATCCCAAAAAATATAGTGTCAAATGCTCTAACAAAGAATGGCCCAAATCTTGGAGGTTTTAATTTGGAAAGGATGAAATACCACTCCACATTATAACATGATTTTTCAAAATAAATTTTAATGAACATAACATCTATTCCAAGGCACTAAGTACATTTTGTACCTTATGGGACTACTATGAGCTAGTGTGGCAAAGTCCCACATTAACTTGTAGAACTTGCATGAGAATTTGATTAATACAAGGGACTTTTCATCAACCCTTTCCATTAATGCAAAAATGGCTCATTTAGAATTGACACACATACACATGCCCTCAAATGTTCTTGAATGAGGTCACACAACAATACATACAAAAAAAAATCATGTCCAACTCATGTTCCTTTGAAGGTACTTATGATTGTAACATCTTTTGCAATGATTTGCAAATTCAGGTCATATAATCCTTGCCTAGATTTCAAAGTATTCCATCCCAAGGGGAAGCAACACCAATGGTAGACAATATTAATCATCATGTTTTTATATTATATTGAGGTCATCACAATAAATTTGAAGCCTCTAGAAAATTTGTTTGCATTAGTTTGCATAATGATATCTGCTTCAATGAAAATCAACCAAAATTCTAGCAAGGTTTCCAAAGATTTATATTAGTCTATATTGTGGGGGGGTGTTCACTCATAAAATCGTCACCAGTATCATAGCATGGAAATGGTTGCAAGGAACATTTAAAAACAAAATACTATATACGAGACAAATATATAACTATCAGGTGGGACCCCCCAGGGAGAAAGAATGGATGTTTATTTTCAAGTATTTCCGGGATAAAAACATTATTAATCTGTGAAAAGTACATGATGAGTTCATTTATATTATACAGTGATAATATTTTCTTCCTTCAATGTGGTATGAGTTCCACTTATGTTTTGGTTGCAAATAAAAAGAAAGGTTGTGCCTATAAATCTTCACAAAGGTCTCTTATCTTGCATACATCCATACTCATAAGATGTTATCATATGGTGATTATTTTCTTAAAATGCATGTTTATAGAGATCATAAGTCACAAAAAGTTTGGTTATATCTCTTGTAAAAATCATACAATATCTCGACAAGTATAGGTCATAATGGTTGGGTACTAAACTACATGATATGATTCAAAATACTTGCAAATTCATTTTTGTATATAGTGTGATATAGTTTACATGCAAAAAAATTATGCAAACTCAAATGGAATTGGATTTCATATCACAAACATACATATATGAGCGGGTATCATACCTATATTGGAAAAGGTGGCATGTTGCAATTAAAAGGGTTAGAGTTCACCATATGTATTACATATGTTGTAATATATGAACTCAACGTTGATACTATATAGTGTTGGCTATTGTTTAAGTTTTATTTTTGACACTCAAATTGGAATATATGTATCTGTTGCATCCTTGATATTTTTTAAATGTGGGCTTAATGGAGGTTGAAATGACAACACCCGATGTCAAGATTTGGGTTTTCATTTGAGTTGGAAGTTAATGTGGTTATCGATGTGGTTTATGTGGCATGTGATTTCTTGCATACTTGCAAATGTTTGTGGTTTGTTATTTGTTGATGGTAGGAAGTGGAATCTGATGTGGATTAAAGATTATTATGGGTGTTGATTTTGAATGACATGATGTCGCCATGCATTCAATCAGCTAGGGTGAAGGCATTTGCACTCCATTTTGAGATATGCTAACCTATTTATTCATTTTTCCATTTCATTCATAGAACCATTCTGGTAAAGGAGATCAGCTTTTGCGTTTCTAGTAATTTTTGCACTAATTTAGTGAAGGTATTGGTGTTGGATCATGTTGTCATTGATGCTAATGGTTTGATTGATTGAAGTCATTGATTGATGTCAAGTGATTGATTGATGCCAAAGTATTGATTGATTGATGACTTATGTAATATAATATGTATTGTCCTTGATGAGAATGCATATATGAATATGGATCAATGAGTTGTCATTGATATGATGAAGATGGATCAATGAGTTGTCATTGATACATGATGGATCGATGTGGTTTCATCAGTATATGATGCATTGTTGGAAAAATGTATATATGACTCATTATTGTCTTATCATCATTAATAAGGTGCAAAAATGGATGAACTCCAAAGTGGTGCCCTTATGGTGAAATCCCTCATGGGAAGACACTTTGTGGATTGAGTTATCCTAGAAGAATGGTTGGAGGACCCATGCTCTCATTATTTTTTTATCATGATTGATAAGGTGCACAAATGGATGAACTCCAAAGTGGTCCCCTTATGGTGAAATCTCTCATGGGAAGATGCTTTGCGAATTGAGCTATCCTAGAAGAATGGTTGGAGGACCCATGCTTGTATGTGGAATAATGAGATGAAGATAAAGGAAATTGTTGGTGAAAATATCCTAGATGGACAGTGCTTGTCATTCCATTTCCGATGGTATTTGGAATGTCACATAACTCCTCATGGTTTGAGAGTTATGGCCTTACGAAGATGAAGGACCCCCACATGAAGGCTTGAAGCCCCCAAGGTCAAAGAAGTCAAAGTGACCTAAAAGAATAAATCATTATTTAAATGATAAATTAAAGTGACAAAGTCAAGGTGGATTATTTAGATAATAAAGAGAAGTGAAAAAATCAAGAAATGATAAAGTAAGGTGACAAAATCAAGAAGGAATATTTAAATGATAAAGTATTGGAGAACTTTCTATTTATGGAAAGTGGTTAACCCTAAAATAAGAAAAATAGGTTAAGTGACCTAGAAATGGGTTAAGTGACCTAAAAATGGGTTAAGTGACCTAGAGGATAAAAGTATAAATAATATAGCAATGATCGCTAGTAGATCATCCTTTTTGTTGATCAATGGAGAGCTTATTGTGAAAATATCTTTTGGAGAATTGATGGAGATCTTCTTGAGCATTTTTGGTGTGGAACACTTGAAAATATTGAATATCTATAGGTGATTGAGGTAACCAAAGGATACATAAGCCTAATTTCAGAGGGAAGGTGAAGAAAAGAGGGCCGGAATTCAAGCGAGGATTAATTCTTTTCATGATGCTTTCTAAGGTATGTTATTTACAGGTCATCTCATGATATTCGCAATAACTTTTTTTATATAATGATTCAGACCGTGATATTGATATTCCATTGAATAAATATATCCAAGTATCTATGGTAAAAAATGCAGCTTGTGGATCATTGTATTTTTGGAGATACACTCCGTGGAAAGTAGGGTTTGTGGCTAGTCCTAAAACTAGTCTAAAACAAGTGTTTCGGGTAAAAACGTCATAACTTCTTCATAACAGATCCAAATTTAGTGAGAATTTTTTTTTGGTTATATTACATTCTATAGTATTATTTGTAACATTTTCAGATCGATTCAACAAATATTCCATGTGGGGCACGCTCTATAAGGTCTCTCTCTAAAATAAGCCAAAATTCAGCATGATATCCCATATTTTCTATAACTCCTTTTCTAAGAGGTTCCAAGTAGTGATACCTGGAGGAATTGCATAAAACACACTAAAAAACATTGTGTATCAGTTTTAGATATTTATTCATTACATATACAAAGTTATGATTATTTCAAGTTAGGGTTGTTAACTAATCCAAAACTAGTCATTGTTGAGACAAGTAATTGATGAGTTGGCACATACATGAGGTGTATAGTTGATGATGTTGGTACATATTGATGAGTAGTTGACACATTATTGGTATATACTTGGTACATGATTGGATGAACTTGTTTATGGTACAGGTTGATTACAGGTTGTTTGGCACAGGTTGGTGCATGGTTGATGCACTTGTTTATGGTACAGATTGATATATGTTGAGGATTGTTGCCTCATATCAGTTGGTGTTGAGGGTGTAATATGAGTCTTTAATATTATATTTGTTTCTCTTGTAGAGTTGTACTCTATTCAGTTGTTGCTGAAAAACCCCAAGGATTGTAGTACGTAATAAACAGAAAATTGTGCATACATCTTGTGTTCTTTGTGTTCCTTGTGGTGATGACTCGTTGATGATATATTGCTAATATATGTTGCTGATATGTGTTTACATTTAACTATTTATAAATGACAGCAATGAGTAATGAGTTAATGGTGATTGTTAACTAAGGATTTTTGGGAAAAATAGCCCTACATTGTTCACCCCACCTCTCAGTGTAGTCGATGTGTCCAACAATTGGTATCAAAGAGGGCCTTCACTACAAGCCTTAACAAGCTTAAAGGAGATCCATAGACACACAAATGGATGATGAAATACCAATCCTTGATGAGGAAAAATATTATACTTGGAGAATAGATATGAGAGTGTATTTGAATTCAATGGGAGAAGCTATTTGGAAGGTTGTCATTGGTGGATCAGTTATGTTGAAGAACAAGTCAAAGTTTGCAGCTCAAAGGGAAGGAAAGAAGAATGATGCATTGGATCTAAAGACCATTCTTATTTAAATCTTAAGACCTATCAAAGAAAGCATGGAACAATGCACTTCCACCAAGGATCTATGGCTAAAGCTAGAGGAGACATATCAAAGCAAGAAGGAGAAGAAAGATATTGAAGACCACTGCATCAAGATTATCAAAGGTAAAGAATCTCCAAAAACCCTTTATTGTATTATTTCTAAATTTGATCTTGAAAACATTTCAAGTGAAGATATCACAAAGGAATATCCCAAAAGTATTTCAAATGAATATATAGAATCTCCAAAGACTCTTGATTGCAATGATTCAAAATGTGATGATGTTGAATTTTTCTCAAGTGAAGAAGATGATCTAGAAATAGTTTGTGTAAAGTTTGATGGTAGTTATCCCATGGAAAGAATAGAAGAAGATATATTAGAACTTCAAAAGGAAGTTGAAGAGGATTTATATAGATACAGAAGTGATCATTTTTATACACACTATAACTATCTTTCGGATAACACTGAGAAGTTTCTTAGGAGGAGTCAAAGGCACATCTTGAAGTTAAAGGGAATGCTCAAAGAACAAGAAGAGATAAATAAGACTAAATTGGAAGAGAAGGAAGAAGAGATCACAAGACTAAAGAATGAAAAATAAGATATGAAGGTAGATGATGATATTAGCAAAAGTTTTGAAACTATTATTCATCTCAAGACCCAAATTGAAGAAGACAAAAGGGTAGAAGAACTTTTGAAGAATAAAATTAATGAAAAGGAAGAGTCATGTGATAAGTTAGAAGCCGAAATTGTTGATCTTAGAAAGAAAGTGGAGAATTCAAATAAATTCTTGAATAGCTCAAAAATATTGGATGAGATCTTGGAAAGTCAAATATCACCATAAGATAAATCAGGTCTTGGATACAAACAAGAAGCTACACATGCTGAAGAAAGCACCTCAAAGAAGCATGAGGTAAGTCCATCAAAGAAGGAAGACAATGTTGCAAAGAAACCATATACACAAGGCAAGGAAAATTTTAAAAGAACAAAGCAAGGAAGACATCAAGAAGCTATCTTTGGGACACCAAAGAAAAAGTATGAAAGTACTTTTCATGGGCATTGTCAGTCATGTAATGAATATGGTCACAAAGATTTTGAATGTAGATCTTATGAAAGAAGATATAATTGAATATTTCATAACACCATAAGGCATTGGAGATGTGATCAAGTAGGACACATTGTTGTTCACTGTAAAACCATGAGATGCTACAACTGTAGTGGATTTGGCCACAAATCTCAGGACTGCTGGAACACAAGAAGAAATTCTATGAGGAGGACTTCAAATAGCATGGATAGAAGAAGGAATGAAGTAAGGAAGGGAGACATATTTGAAAAGATGAATGCTCAGAGCTCAAGTTCTGAGGAGCAGGGACCTCTACAAAAGTGGGTGAAGAAGATAGAGTAGCCAGAACAGAATGAAAAACTAAAGGGAAGTTCAAATGTGTCATCTACTAATACATATGCGGGTGATAGTGGTATCAATCACGTAC
Organism: Picea engelmannii; assembly: GCA_009831015.1. Taxonomy (NCBI): domain Eukaryota; kingdom Viridiplantae; phylum Streptophyta; class Pinopsida; order Pinales; family Pinaceae; genus Picea; species Picea engelmannii. Next base: position 134,731 of record ML777270.1, read on the forward strand.
ATACATAGGCTGACCTTGTATAGGTCACGTACATACACGAGTTGTCTATGCAACAGGCCACATATATGTGGTGAAGCCTAAGGAAAAGGGCTATGCACAAGGATTGTAGTTTGATGTGATGGTATAACTCTGTGATGCAGGGTCTGACATGGTTTATTGGAGATTCTGACACTATTTGTTGCAGATTTTCATGATTCTATATTGGATTATGTAAGGTGATGATGTAAAATAAAATCGTTGGTGCATGGCACTAACCCATGAGTATGGATAGATGAATTTTTTTTTGAAGAACAATGTTGTTTATGAAAGTGAAGTTATGACACCTTGGTTATGTGATATATCTTGATGATGTATTGGAAGCTTACTTGTTGGAAATCTTGATGCATGCATTTAGCATATGGATGGGCTACACATTGGGACATGTGGTTGGTGAGTTGATGAGGTGATCATGTTGTACATCATTGATGATTCATAGCTTGATATATAATTGATACATGTTTGGTACACTCATAGATGGCATATGCTTGATGATACTACACCATTGGTACTACTTGATCAGCACAACAATTGGTATTTGTTTAAGATACATGATTGTTACACTTGGTTCATGATGGAGACATATCATGAGAGATATGACACATGGTTGGCATATTGGTAGATGCATATGGTTGGCATATCGGTAGATGCACATGGTTGACATATTGGTAGATGCATATGGTTTGCATGATGTTGATGTACATGGTTTATGTACATAGGTGTTGTGCATGATGAGCACACATTTTTTTACAAGATGTACTTGGTTGATATTTTACTCATGATTCTCTATTTTATTGTTGGCATATATGTTGTTTCATGATGGTTGGTATGGCATGAGTTTGATGCATGAGCAGGTCCAAGGATCATTATATGGTAGCATATTGTTGATCTTGTAGAGAAGATAGGGGGAGACATACCCATAGGGGGAGTCATTCTTCTTCCCATGATTCTAGGAGGAGATATTTATCAGATGCATACCTAGAAAAGAGCCCTATATTTGAAGAAAGAGCACATAGGCATATTTCCAAGAGGAGCAATGGTCATAGGGGGAGTATGTTCGATGTATTTTCAGCATTACATCATAGTGATATCCCTTGTTCAAAAGGGGAGAGATTATTTAGAGGAATATCAAAGGCACTTAGACAGGGTGAGCAGCCCCGAGGAAAGTTCAAGCAGGGGGAGCAGCCCCAAGAGGAAAATGGCCCTTTTCCATTGATGTCAAAAGGGGAGAGATAGTCACATTGATGCGATTGATGATTATTGATTGGGAGAGATAGTCACATTGACTATTGATGTAGAGCATGCCTTATCTACATGGTGACATCAATAATTGGTAATTGGTGTTGACATCAATATTGGTATTGCCATCAATGCCATCGGGGGAGATTGTTGGATCATATTGTCACTGATGCCAATGGTTTGATTGATTGATGTCAAGTGATTGATTGCTGAAAAAGGATTGATTGATTGATGATTGATGTAATGTAATATGTATTTTCCTTGATGAGAATGCATAGATGAAAATGGATCAATGAGTTGTCATTGATATGATGAAGATGGATCAATGAGTTGTCATTGATACATGATGGATAGATGTGGTTTCATTAGTATATGATACATTGTTGGAAAAATCTATAGATGAATCATTATTGTATTATCATGATTGATAATGTGCACAAATGGATGAACTCCAAAGTGGTCCCCTTATGGTGAAATCCCTCACGGGAAGATGCTTTGCGGATTGAGTTATCCTAGAAGAATGGTTGGAGAACCCACGCTCTCATTATTGTCTTATCATGATTGATAAGGTGCACAAATGGATGAACTCCAAAGTTGTCCCCTTATGGTGAAATCCCTCACGGGAAGACGCTTTGCGAATTGAGTTATCCTAGAAGAATGGTTGGAGGACCCATGAATGTATGTGGAATAATGAGATGAAGATCAAGGAAATTGTTGGTGAAACTATCCTATATGGATATTGCTTGTCATGACATTTCTGGTGGTATGTGGAATGTCACATAACTCTTCATGGTTTGAGAGTTATGGCCTTACGAAGATGAAGGACCCCCACATGAAGGCTTGAAGCCCCCAAGGTCAAAGAAGTCAAAGTGACCTAAAAGAAGAAATCATTATTTAAATGATAAAGTAAAGTGACAAAGTCAAGGTGGATTATTTAAATAATAAAGAGAAGTGACAAAATCAAGAAATGATAAAGTAAGGTGACAAAATCAAGAAGGAATATTTAAATGATAAAGTATTGGATAAATTTCTATTTATGGAAAGTGGTTAACCCCAAAATAAGGAAAATAGGTTAAGTGACCTAGAAATGGGTTAAGTTACCTATAGGATGAAAGTATAAATAATATAGCAATGGTCTCTTGTAGATCATCCTTTTTGTGGATCAATGGAGAGCTTCTTGTTAGAATATCTTATGGAGTATTGATGGAGAGTTTCTTGTGAGAGCTTCTTGAGTATTTTTGGTGTGGAACACTTGGGAATATTAAATATATATAGGTGACTGAGGTAACCAAAGGATATATAAGCCTAATTTCAGAGGGAAGGTGAATAAAAGAGGGTCGGAATTCAAGGGAGGATAAATTCTTTTCATGATGCTTTCTAAGGTATGTTATTTATAGGTCATCTCACGATATTCACAATAACTTTTTTTATATAATGATTCATACAATGATCTTGATATTCCATTGAGGAAACATATCCAAGTATATGTGGTAAAAAAATCATCTTGTGGGTCGTTTTATTTTTGTAGATACACTCTGTAGAAAATAGGGTTTGTGGCTAGTCCTGAAACTAGTCTAAAAAAGGTGTTTCAGGTAAAAATGTCATAACTTCTTCATAACAGATCCAAATGTAGTGAGAATTTTTTTTTTGGTTATATTATAGTCTATAGTATGTTTTTTAATAGTTTCAAATAGATTCAACAAATATTCCATGCGGGGCACGCTCTACAAGGTTGCTCTCTAGAATAAGCCAGAATTCAACAGGGTATGCCATTTTACTATAACTCCTTTTCTTAGAGGTTACAAGTAGTGAAACCTGGATTTATTACACAAAACACATTGAAGATACTTGTGTATAAATTTCATATCTTTATTCATTACAGGTACAAAGTTATGATTATTTCAAGTTAGGGTTGTTGACTAATCCAAAACTAATCATGGTTGAGACAAGCAGTTGATGAGTTGGCACATACATGAGGTGTATAGTTGATGATGTTGGTACATACTGATGAGTAAATGTTGATTAGTAGTTGACACATTATTGGTATATGCTTGGTACATGGTTGGATGCATTTTTTTATGGTACAAGTTGATTATAGGTTGTTTGGCACAGGTTGGTGCATGGTTGATGTACTTGTTTATGGTACAGATTGATATATGTTGAGGATTGTTGCCTCATCTCAGTTGGTGTTGAGGGTGTAATCTGAGTCTTGAATTATAGAGCTGGTGCTCTTGTAGAGTTGTATTCTATTCAGTTGTTGTTGAAAAACCCCAAGGATTGTAGTCTGTAATAAAAAAACAATTGTACATACATCTTGTGCTTTTTGTGCTCCTTGTGGTGATGACTTGTTGATGATATATTGATGATATATTGTTGATATATGTTGTTGGTATGTGTTGAAATTTAACTAGTTATAAATGAAAACAATGAGTAATGATTTAATAGTGATTGTTAATTAAGGATTTTTGGGAAAAAGAGCCCTACACTGTTCACCCCGGCCCTCTCAGTGTAGTCCATGTGTCCAACAATTGGAAGCATTGGAAAAGGTATGATATTCTACCTCTTTATCCACCAAATCCACATTATTTTGCAGTATTAATTTTTGAAATGGATCTATTTGATAGGTTATATGAGTGTGCTTTCTCTTTTTTCTCCTTTCAAATTGAATTTGGGGTATTCCTGAAGAAAAGAGTCCATCACATTGTGGTAATACTTGAAGACCCAAAAAATAATGAAGAGTGCCAAGATATGTCATGTCAAAAGAGTCAGCAAGTTGTTTCTTAAATCTAAAGAGGAGAGAACTAGTATTTCCAGTAATGAGTAAGTCATAAACATATACAAAAAAAATCAAGGTGTCTTTGTTGGAGTGGAGAACATATAGACTGTGATCAAATTCACACCGCTTGAATCCCATTCGAATAAAGAAATTGTCAATTTTAGCATACCACACCCGAGGAGCCTGCTTCAAACCATAAATTGACTTCTTGAGTCGACATACCAAATTAGAATCTGTCACAAAGCTAGGTGGTTGTTCCATGAAAATTTCTTCCTATAGGTATTCATGAAGAAAGGAACTCTTCACATCCATCTGATGAATCTTCTATTTGAAATGAGAAGCAAGGGAAAGAATCAATCGAACGGAGTTCATCTTTGCAATAGGGGAAAAGGTTCCAGTGTGATGGAATTACTTCACACACACCTAGGATTTATTTTTCCTAAGGTTTTTCCTTTTTTATTAGTCATAATTAGTCATTATCCATTCTCCTATATTTTAGGGGAGAATATTACTCCTAGAGAATATTCTCTTTCAGTTGACACTTCAGTTTGACTAGTTGAGTTGAGTTTAGATGTTGCATTGGTTTTGTCACCGTGCAACATTAGGATCATCATCATGCTAATGCGCACTTGCCTTGGGATCATCACCAGACTGGTGCATTACCCTTGATTTCCTAAGTTAACTCCTTACTACTCTCTATTCATTCAGTTAACTGAAGACTAGTTGACTAGTTAACTCAGCTAGGTGGCAGTTCACTCCCGTAACTACCTTAGAGACTAGACTAGGTGGAAGTTCACTCTCGTAATTGTTGGTCTGTGTCCAGATCACACTAGACCACCACTATGTCTCATTAGTTACTCATGTATCCTATATTTATTGTAAATTATTCACTCTTTGAGTGTGGAATACGCTTAATGAGAATTCTTCCCTTCTTTCTCTCCTTCTTCTTCTTTCTTAATTTCTCTCTGCAAATGTGTGTATTATTGTTTAGCTAGATATATTTTTTATAGGTTCAACAAATTTGCATGGTATTAGACTCTATGGAATGCTAAGAAAAATATACACCAAAAAATTTTGCAGGTACAAAAGATTGAAGAGAGAAAAAACATGGATTTTTCGCCAGAAATACTTCTCGCGCCTCATAACTATTTGGAATGGAAGCCAAAAACTCTTCTTCTACTCAGATGTAGAGTATTGTACCAAATAACTATGGAAATGGAAGTAGAGCCTGATTCTACTGATGGAAAAAATAACTTTCTTAATAGACAAGATATGGCCATAGGATTTATCTGCTTGTCTATTTCTCCAGAAATTCTCTACCAAGTATGTGATGTCACACAACACTTCACTCCAAATGAATTATGGACCACATTAGAGGTTCTATTTGGGAATAAATAATATTGTGAATATTGCATGCAAGGGATTGGAAAGATAGAGACAGAAGTGAAACCATTAGAAGATCAAGCCTCTTATTATGAAGAGTCTTCTACAAAAGTTTTTGCACAAATTTGTATCCCATTAATTGAAGATGATGTCTACTCCATTTCAGATTTTTTTTCTGAATTTCATCTAGAATATATATGGCATGCATCTCAGGAGTCACATGCAAACACTTTTCCATGCGCAATGCATGCATCTCAGGAGACAAAAAGGGAGCCGCGCACATCAGACTCAATTCTAATTTTTTATGAGAACAATTTGCCGAAAAAAATTGGACATTTGAATTCCTCTCGAGGAAATATACAATTTAAAAAAAAATATCATCTAAAACGGAGTCCAGAAAGTGAAGTTATGATCTTTTTAAAATCAACAACATTTCAACATTTTTTTGGAAACGGCCACATGGTTTTCAAAATTTCATCCAAACTTTATTTGGATATTTTTCATTACAAGAAGATAAAGTGGATATGTGTGGACATCTCAATGGTTCATATACTTCATCATATCCATGCAGACATCTACATCTTCAACAAAATCTTCAACGAGCACAAACTTGCACAGTTGTGAGGTCTTCTTGGAGTGAAGGTCATGGTTGCTTAGCAACTGCTTTTTTGTCCTTCTCATTTTATTTTTTTTGTCCTTCTCATTTTATTTTTTGTCCTTCGCTCTTTCCTCATTTATTTCATTGTATCTTTTGTATTTGGGTACCCTAACATGGCCTTGTTGTCGAGACCCATTCTTTATTTTCACCATAGTGATGTTCAGGGGGGGTGTTGAACTTACTTCACACACACCTAGGATTTATTTTTCCTAAGGTTTTTCCTTGTTTATTAGTCATAATTAGTCATTATCCAATCTCCTATATTTTAGGGGAGAATATTCCTCCTCCAGAATATTCTCTTTCAATTGACACTTCAATTTGACTAGTTGAGTTGAGTTTAGATGGTACATTGGTTTTGTCACCATGCTTTTGTCACCATGCAACATTGGGACCATCACCATGCTAATGTGAAATTGCCTTGGGATCATCACCAGAATGGCGCATTACCCTTGATTTCCTGAGTTAACTCCTTACTACTCTCTGTTCAGTCGGTTAACTGAAGATTAGTTGACTAGTTAACTCAACTAGGTGGCAGTTCACTCCTGTAACTGCCTGAGAGACTAGACTAGGTGGCAGTTCACTCTTGTAACTATTGGTGTGTGTCCAGATCACTCTAGACCACCACTATGGCTCATTAGTTACTCATGTATCCTATATCTATTGTAAATTATTCACTCTTTGAGTGTGGAATACGGTTAATGAGAATTCTTCCATTCTTTCTCTCCTTCCTCTTTCTTAATTTATCTCTGCAAATGTGTGTAGTATTGTTTAGATAGATCTATTTTGTGTAGGTTCAACACATTTACACAGTTTACTCTATTCCTTCTTGTTGATAAAATACCTTCGTGACAAGGTGTGATTTATGTTTCTCAACAATACCTTCAGAGGTAAATTTGGTCTTGTAGCCATCAAAACTTCACAATGTTCTTTCCATGTGGTTGGGGAACCAAGTCTTGGGTTTGATTCTTTGACAAGGAATCAAGCTCAATATTCATGTATTTTTCCCATTTGATTCAACCTTCAGCATCATAGTAGGTAATAGGATCATAGGTTTCAAGGACACAAGCCATGAGAGCATTGTTATCATGTTTCTTATGAATTCTGGTATGTCGTATGTAGGAGGCATCTCCAGCGACTTCAATTGTCTCGGAAACCTAGTGGGTTAGACAAGAAGTAGGTGAAATTTGGTTCACTTCAACAGGTTGATCAAAATTTTGAGGTTCAATAGTCATGGACCAGTCGAAACAGAAGACGTTGAACTAGTCAACTCAGAAATCGACGGTCGAGTCGAAATAGGTACAAGGTTCGATGAACCAGTCAAAGGACTGAAGAGAGGATTAGGAGAACTAGTGTCATAGACAACATCAAGGGGAGGATACTATAGAAATATAGAGGAGGTATTTAGAAACTTGAATCTATAAGACTTCTTATCAAACCAAACATTACATCGGATAATAATCTATCGTTGGATAAGATCAAACAAGCGATAAGCTTTGGAATCTTCAGAGTATCCCATAATGATGCAAGCATGACTCTTTGCATCCAATTTATTTCAACAATCATCAGGAATGTGGGCCCAAGAATCACATCCGAACACACATAGGTGGCCAATAGAAGGTTTCTTCCTTTACAGTCATTTGATTGGAGTCATGGAAGGAACAGCTCAAGTCAAGATGTGATAGAGAAGATAATTATTACAATATGTTGCTTCATCCCAAAAGTGAGGAGGCAAGTCTTTACCCTACAGAAGACATCTATCCATTTTGAATAATGTATTATTATTGATTTTTGCAACTCCATTCTGTTATAGTGTGTGAGGAACCTACCTCTTCTAGTCAATACCATATGGAAGTAGGTATTCTTCAAAGGGTTAATTGAGATAATCGCCACCATTGTCAGATATCAAGCACTTAATGGTTCGACCACATTGCTTTTTAGCAAAGGCCCAAAATTAGTTTAACTTCTCAAAGACAAGATTTTTATTCATCAATAAAAATACCCATGTGAAATGAGAAAAATCATCATTGAAATTCAAAATGTAACTTGCACCTTCTAGTGACAGTAAGTTGATAGAACATACATCACTATGAACCATTTCCAATAGGTTTTGTGCTCACAATACTTTTCCAGAGTTGAAAGGTTTCTGATGATGCTTCCCAAGTACAACACCCTTACATACACCTTCAGGAGGAAACACCTTCGGTAAACGAGCAACCATGTTGTGATTTTCCAGTGCCTACAGACTACATAAATTTATATGTTCGAAATGTGCATAACAAATTCAAATTCTCTCATCAGTTTCAGAAATGAGTGCAGTTGGTTCCAATTCCGGTCGAGTCAAGTCACATAACTTGTATGATTTTTCCATCGAGTTCAGAAGCATGTAAATGACAATCAACTTTCCTTTTTGATGCATGAGCATCTCCTTCCAAGTCAACAACACAAGTGTGGAGGCGAACGAATGACATCTCAGCACAAACGAGTTTCAAATCAAACATTTATTTCAGAGATAAATCGGTTGTTGGGATATTTTGTAAACATCATTTTAAAATTGTAACTTGTTTGTAAAGTCGTGAAGGACTGTAAGAGATTGCAGATATGGAGTGTTGACTCTATCTGGAAATAACTGGTAGTTATTGTAATAGGACAAAGTAGGTAATAGCTTTGAGTTTGATAGGATAGATTTCAAACAAGACAACAAAGCTCGTGGAGCCAGTCCTTAGATAGTTTTTTCATTGGTGTATTGTAACAGATAGACAGAATAGAGAGAATGAGATAGAGGTCAGAGAGATCAGTAGAACAGAGTAGAGTACAAGAAACACTATGTAAATTTGTTTCATGAATGAATAGAACACACAGAGTTGTCCCAAAATCCTTGGACTGTGTTCATTTCATGTGTGATTGAATGAATATTATATTATGTATGTATGGTTTATTTCATTTCGTTCATGCAGGACTGTTTGAGAGATTAATTGTATGAGTTCATGACAAAACTGGATGAGTTTCAATTGTTTATCTTCTGACACTCGTATGCAAGATGTGCATATTGAATGCAAGGAGCGTGCCGATTGAGTCCCAGAGTGGCTCATAGAAGTTCAGAGAGGAAAAGAGAAACTTAGACCAGGTGCAAGGTGTGCACAGTGTCAAGGAGTCACCAACATTCGAAGAACCAGTGCAGAGGAACGCTAGGTGGGTGAGAAGAATTTCTTTCCAAGAAATCCTTTGATCTTTGTTATCAAAATACCAAGAATGCAAGGTGTGTGTGGGAGATCGAAATCCTTTTAAGAACTGAATCTCAGAAGAGATAACACTTTTCCTGAGTGTTGACGAGATCCTAGAGACAAACTCATAGAAAGGACAAAGGTTCAAAACCTTTGAAGATTGATCAATTTTCCAAGAGGGGAGATATCAGAAGCTTTGGAGGAGGAGCGACCATGATTGTTGGATCACAATGAAGAGGATCGACAGTTGTCGGATCAGAGGAAGGTGCAAGAGCCTTAGCACTTCACAGCACAAAGGAGAGATAACCTATCAGGGTTGAACTTTGAGGTTTCCGAAGTCCTAAGAGTCGAAACCTAGAAGTAGAATCTCAGTCAACCGATCACAAAAAAAAATCTGAGCCATCAGATTGTTCGAGGCAAGGATCAAGTGTCAGATCGTCAGAAAGGATCTGGACCATCAAATACTATGAAGTCCAGGAGGAAGCAAGTTTGAAACTTGAAACACCCAAAGCGTGGAGAGCCAAAGGGCCAGAGTGAATCTGGATTGTTGATCGAGGAGGATATGTGTCGATAGGTCAGAAGATATAACGGAAGGCAGAGGTTGAAGCATTGAAACATCCAAAGCCTGAATACCTGAAGAAACAAGAGTTGTAAATCTGTGGGGAGACACTTGGCAGCAGATCTTGAGCTTCGGGAAAGTTGAAGTGGGTTTTTTAGTTGAGAACTAATATCACCGGAGTGCGAAGACTCGAAGTAAGATATGGACCTTCATATCTAAGGGAGACATGGTGCGAATCCGTGAACTCCAAGTAAAGTCTCGAAGTGATTTATAGTCGTTGGATTTAAGAGGGATGTGGAATAGATCCATGCATTCCAGGTAAAGTCCCAAAGTAATCCTCAATTGTTAGATCAGGAGAACATGCATCACGGGATCACAGCCTTCAGATAAAAGCGTTTGGGAAAAGATGAAGTTTGATATTTGAGATCTCTAAAGTCCAAAGACCCAGAGGAGATCTCAACCGTCAATCGAGAAGAGGGTCGCTAGAACATTGACCCAATTTGAATGGTAAAACACCCGAAGTGAAGGAAGGGTCGTTGATTGGGAGGAAAGGTGTCCGTAGATCAATAGTTCCAAAGGATTGACATACGGAAGGAAGCTGGGTTTGAGATTTCAAATTCCCAAAGTCTAGAATTGCAAAGAGATATCAACCGTTGATTCAGAAGAAGCAGATCTAGTCTGTAGATTCAAAGGGCGCATATCTTATCGTCGATTTAGATGTTATCTTCAAGATCATGAGATCAACAATCCTGTAGTATTACGGGGATAGAAATTGCAAGGAGTTTAAGAAATCGAGGGAAGGCTGCAATTCAAACCTTGGTTCTGTCAAGGGGACATGTGGAAGTTGTAGGAGCATTGCGGGCTCAAAAGCAGTTTGACTCCAAACAGCTTATGGCCGCACCCGCAATCACATGGTCATAGCCCAAGGTCACATCAAGAGAGGATTTATCTGAAAAGGGGCTAACGTTGGCACTCTAATTTTACGTAGCAGAGTGAAAGGAAAGTTCACGGGTTGCTATCAGACTTGCACCAAGAAGCCAAGGGGGCCTGTGTTTAGACATAGGGGGGGACCATTAAGGTTCTAGAGAGTCTTTCGACTCAAGAATTAGAGATCCATTGACTAGGAGGTTGCACAGCCCTACGGGGGAGTAGGGGGGCTGCATCAGGTGGTATCCAAGTTGATATTGATTTTGTTTGCAGACAGCAGATGAAAGGAGAAAGGGGTAAGGTGATATCTTTTGTGGTATCAAAAACTTAATTTATGTTTGTAGGTGATGCAGTGAAATAATACCACCCAGAAGGTGTAGATTGAATGCAGAAATGGAAGAATAAATGAGGCGACTCTAAATGAGATTGGACGTCAAGGAAACAACGTAGAGAAGAGCACCAGATGATGGAGATATCAGTGAAACGGAGAGTGAAGAAGAAGAGGTCGAAAAAAATGTAGCAGAGGATGCTACACAAGATCGCTTAATAAAAGCTATTTCAAAATAGGAGCCAGAGCGAGAATAGAGGTACTGATGTATGAAGGCAATTTAGAATTTGAAGAATTGTTATATTGGGTATGTACTATGGATAAATACTTCGATTATGAAGATATAGAAGAAGACAATATGGTGAAGCATGCAGTGACAAGACTGAAATGTTATGTAGCGCTATGGTGGGATGAACTGCAAGCTGAATGTAGGAGAAATGGTAAGCAGAAAATTAAAAACTGGGATAGGATGGTAGCTAAACTCAAAGCCAAATTTATCCTTAAGGATTAACAAATTAATCTTTACAGAAGAATGAATAACCTAAGAAAGAAAGGTTTATCAGTGAAGGAGTACACTGAAGAATTTTACAGACTGAATATCAAGGCTAGATAGAAGGAAAATGAAGTTGAAAAGACAGCGAGATATATCAATGGGTTGAGATATGAAATCCAAGAGGATATTAGCATGATGTTAGTTATTACAGTCGAGGATGTTTATCAAGAAGCTTTGAAAGATGAAGAAAAATTGGCCAGGAAGCAAAGTCAACGAAGGAGAGGAGGAAACTCAAGCAGAGGTAAGGGAACTACTAGAGAGAAGTTCCAGAAGATGAAGCATGAAGCTGACAAACAACATAGTCACCATGAGAAAGGTGGAAGTTCTAAAGAAGGATAACATGGAGGAAGAATCTCTTTTTCCAGAGGAAGAGGACGAGGAAGATCCAGAGGAGGCGTAGTTAGATGTTATACCTGTGGAAAGCAAGGGAAAAAGTCTTGGGAATGTCCCAAGATAAATAATGAAGGAGGAGGTGACGCACACGTTGTTGAAGCACAAAAACATGTGGAAGAAAAAGCAACAGGAGGAAGGAACCTCATGATGAGGACTATTCTTCTTAAACCAGAAAAGGAACCAAAGGAACTAGTTCAACGAACACGTCTGTTCAGAACTGCTTGCTAGGAGAAAGACAGATTTTTCAAGGTGGTCATAGACAGTGGGAGCACTGACAATCTAGTATCCACAGAGATGGTGGATAAGCTGCAACTCAAGACAACTGCACATCCAAACCCATACAAGGTATCATAGTTGCAAAAAGGACATCAAGTAATGGTAAGTCAACAATGCTAATTTGAATTTAAAATAGGAGGTTATAGGGATGAAATATTATGTGATGTAATTCCTATGGATGTCTGTCATATTTTATTGGGAAGGTCATCGCAGTATGACCGAAAAGTTATTCATGATGGAAGGAAGAATACCTATACCCTAGAAAAGAATGTTAGGACACATATGTTGTTACCCATAGAAGACAAAGAGAAAAAGAGAGAAGCTAGTTCAAGCATACTTCTCATGAGTGGGAAGGAACTCTTGAAAGAAGTCAAGAAGGAAAAGGAAATGCGGTTTGTTATAGTGAGGAATCCTAGAGTTATCCTTACAAATACTTATGTGGAATATTTACCTATAGAAATCCAAGAATTGTTAGAAACCTTTGATGATATAGTAGTGGATGAGTTACCACACTCATTGCCACCCATTAGGAGTATAAGCCATCATATTGACCTCATTCCAGGAGCTAGTTTACCAAACAAAGTATCTTATAAGTTGACACCTAGAGAGAATGAGGAGGTAAAGAATCAAGTCGAGGAGTTCTTGGATAAAGGTTTAGTCAGGGAAATCCTAATCCCATGTGCAGTAGCGACTGTGCTAAGTACAAAGAAAGATGGGGTATGGAGGATGTGTATAGATTCTCGAGCCATCAAGAAGATAACCATTAGGTACATATTCCCTTTACCGAGGATGAATGATTTGATGGATTGTTTAAGTGGAGCGAGCTATTTTTCCAAGATAGACTTGAAAAGTGGATATCATCAAATAAGGATGAGAGAGGGAGATGAATGGAAAATAGCATTCAAGACAAATGAAGGATTGTTTGAATGGTTGGTCATGTTGTTTGGGTTGACAAATGCACCAAGCACATTTATGAGGTTAATGAATGAAGTGTTTAAAGACTTCATAGGCAAGTTTTTCACAGTATATCTAGATGACATACTAATCTTCAATAAGACAAAGGGAGAACACTTAAGACATTTGACATCAGTGATGGAAAAGTTGTAGCAAGAGAAGTTGATAAATCTAAAGAAAATTTCTTTTATGAAGAAGGAACTCATATATTTGGGCTTCGTGATCTCTTCAAATGAATTGAATATGGATCCGAAAAAGGTAAGAGCAATCAAAAAATGGCCATCGCCAAGCAACATATTTGAGGTAAGAAGTTTTCATGGGTTAGAAAGATTTTATAGAAATTTTATTAGAAATTTCAATGCTATATGTGCACCCATGCTGGACACTGTGAAGAAGAAACACAAGTCCTTCAGTTGGACAGAGGAAGATGAAAAAGGTTTCAAAGTGTTGAAGGAGAAGATCATAGAACAACCAATTCTAGTCTTGCCAGATTTTGGAAAAACACTTCAAGTGAGAAGTGATGCAAGTGGATTAGCTATTGGAGCAGTTTTGAGTCAAGATAATAGGCCAGTTGCTTATTTCAGTGAGAAACTAAGTGACACCAAGAAGAATTATTCCACATATGACAAATAATTTTATGCAGTAATTCAAGCTTTGAAGAAGTGGAGACACTATATAATTCCCAAATAATTTGTCTTGTATAGTGATTAGAAAGATTTACAATTTATTACTAGGAAAGAAAAGTTGAATCAGAAACATGCCAAATGGGTAGAAATTATAAAAAAAATTACTTTTGTTATCAAGCACATTGTTGGAAATGCTAACAAAGTTGCAGATGCTTTGATAAAGAGGAGTTTGATTGTACAGGAATTCCAAGTGGAGACCTTACGGTTTCAACACCTCAAAGAGATGTATAAAGAAGACACAGATTTTAAGGAGGCTTATGAGGCATGCAAAAATCATTTATTGGGAGACAGAAGCCCATGGAATGAATATTTCATCTAGGATGTATTATTGTTCAAAGGAATCCAATTAATCATTATGAAATGCTCAATGAGAGATAATGTTCTAAAGGAGAAACAGAGTGGAGGTTTCACTGGACATTTTGGTCATGATAAGACATTTACACAGCTAAGCAATTTGTACTATTGGTTGAGCATGAGATCAGAGGTGAAAAATTTTGTGAACAAATGCAGAATTTGTCAATATGAAAAATGAAGAAAATAGAACACTGGTTTGTATCAACCATTACCAATTCCAGAAAGGTCGTGGGATGCAATCAGTATGGATTTTGGTTTTGGGATTGTCTAGAAATCAAAAGGGGAGCGATTCCATAATTGTTGTGGTGTAAAGATTTTCAAAAATGGAACATTTCATACCATGCCAGAAGACAAACGATGCTACACACATAGCTAATTTGTTTTTTAGAGAAGTTGTGAGACTACATAGATTGTCGAGGAGCACAGTCTCAAACAGGGACAGCAAATTTGTAGGACACTTTTGGAGGACTCTATGGAAGAGGTTGGGGACAAACTTGTCCTTTAGTTAATCATAACACCCTTAGACAGATGGACAGACTGAAGTAGTAAACAAGAGTCCTAGAAACTTGTTAAGAAGTTTAGTCACTGAGCAAGGTCGACAATGGGATCAGATTATGGCACAAGCAGAATTTGCATCCAACAATTCAGTTAACAAGAGCACAGGAAAAAGCCCATTTGAAATTGTGTATGGTATACATCCAAGAGGGATTATAGAGTTGAGATATATAAATCAAGATGAGTTCAGAAGTGTTGGAGCAAAGGATTTTGCAACAGAAATGCAAAAATTCCATGACAGAGTCAGAGAGCAGCTGCAGGACAGAAGCCAGAAATACAAGAGAAAATTTGATCAAAAGAGGAGAGAAGTTCAATTCGAAGTTGGAGATGAAGTTTTATCTCATTGGAGAAAATAAAGTCTTCCAAGAGAAACATATAACAAATTGGAGATGAAGAAGATAGGACCATGCAGGAATCTCAGAAAATTCATAGCTAACGCTTATGAAATTGAGTTGCCAAACAATGTTGGTATATCGTCAATATTCAATGTTGCAGACCTGTATCCTTACAGGAGAGATGAGGCAAGAGAATCAGATGATCAAAAATAAATTCAGTGGGAAGAGCAATTTCCCACAGCAGAAAAGCCTCAGATGGAGAAAATCATTGAATAGAGGGATGGAAAGAAAACGAGGAGGAAGACATATCTTGTATACTTAGTGAAGTGGAAATATCATCCAATGGAAGATGCTAGTTGGGTTACAGAACCTAATATTTTGAAGCATGGAAAAACAATGCAGGACCTCGTGGACAGGAGTCCATGAAAAATTTTAACCATAGGAGTACGATGCAGGAGCATCACCTTCCAAGTCAACAACGCATGCGTGGAGGCGAATGAATGACACCTCAAAATGATCGAGTTTCAAATCAATCATTTATTTTAGAGATAAATCGGTTTTTGGGATATTTGTAAACAAAATTTTAAAATTGTAACTTGTTTGTAAATTCATGAAGGACTGTAAGAGATTGCAGTTATGGAGTGTTGACTCTATCTGGAAATAACTGGCAGTTATTGTAATAGGACAAAGTAGGTAACATCTTTTATTTTGATAGGATAGATTTTAGACAAGACGACAGATCTCGTGGAGCCAATCCTTAGATAGTTTTTTCATTGTTGTATTGTAACAGGTAGATAGAATAGAGAGAATGAGATAGAGGTTAGAGAGATCAGTAGAACAGAGTAGAGTAGAAGAAACACTATGTAAATTTATTTTCATGAATGAATAGAACAGATAGAGTTGTCCCAAAATCCTTGGACTATGTTCATTTCATGTGTGATTGAATGAATATTATATTTTGTATGTGTTAGCAACAATTTTGATATCGGGGCACAAAGGTACACAGGTCTGCAGGATTGCCCGGGAAGAACCCAAGCGCAGCACGGAGGACCCCCTTTTCAGTTACAATTTGAGCGAATGGGCGAAGTTTTGTTGACGGCCGCTGAGATCCACCTATAAAGATGATCAACGGTCGTCGGTATTTCAGGACTTCCAATTTTCCCCGGGGTTAATGCAAGAGATAGCTCCAATAATTCAAGACAAATCTAAGTCGTCCGATCAAATCGGGACAGGTGGCTTCCAGTCGGTATATCGGGGATCGGAGTTTCGGTAAACAAGGAGCCTCCCATTCGTTGCAGTTGAGAATGTCGATCGGTGAAATGTCGAAAGCACCTTTGAAGTTGAGACCATGCTCCTAGCACTAAGTCACTTCAAGCGAGCCTGTAAACGAGGGTGGCTCCCTTTTAAATATCGAATGCCCCCTCGTCCATTCATCCTAAGGACGTGTGGTGCAAGAACTAGCCGCGTCAGCATTTCAGCATTCGGGAGTTTGTATGGTGAAGGTTTTATGTCTTTGAACATTGTGAAACCCCGAACCCCGACAATGTCGAAAGCGCTGAAACTGGGGCCCGCGACATCACGAAGCATTTTCAGCCGTCCATCTAAAGAGAACACCTGGCAACAAATTTAGCCATCTCGGCATTTCGCCCATCGCGAATCCAAAACGTGAAGAGCAGCTTCGTTATATTCTGATGCATGAGGTGCCAGGAAAGTCTCGAACCCGGGCCCACGGTATGGTTGGGAGAATTAAGAGCCGTCAAATCCAGAGGGATGCGTGGTGTCAGATTAAGCCGTCTCGGCATATCGCTCATTGTGATTTCGATCAACAAGGATCAGCCCCTTCATATTCGCGAACGTCGAAAGTGCCTTGGGAATAGGCACATGGTCACAGTATGTGGTCACTTGGAGGAAGAAAGGAGCTGTGTAAAGAAGACCGAGGGGATCTTCGCGATCTCCAGGCACCATCGGATCCAACCTCCATACTATTTCTCGCCTGGAGTAAATGACGGCAACAGCGGGTGGTTGAAACCTCCTTTCATTCATTAAGTGAGGGAATGGAGGGTCTGGCAAGCCCTCTGCCCGAAGAGGTCCTGTGTATCAATTTTCTCAAAGAAACCATGTCTAAGTCCTCGACTTGACAGAGAAGTCTGCGCACGCTATCCCAGCACTTAATGGCTCAGCTACCCTCCTTGCAGGAGCCATGCGCAGTTAAGTTGGCGCTTAAAGAAAGATATCAGTACGAGTTTGATTGAAGGGACACCAAGCTTTGGGTGACTGGACATGCCTCTGTGAGGTGAATTTTCCTGAGTATATAGACTTAGTCTTTGTATTTTGTAAGTATCGATGGTTGAGCAAAACTCTCGATTGTAAAGTTTGATGAAGAGTTGGTCGCTCTGGTTAATGTAGAAGGCATTTGAGACTTCTTACTTTATGGATGTCAGCTTCCCTTCCATTTCTTTGTTTACTGTGTTAGAACAAATCAGAATTGGAGGATCCAGTCGAGCCGTGGCTGTTATAGGATGATGTAGGTTGGATCACTGTAATAGTCACATTGTTTCTAATCGGTTCTTGTGATGTTCTCAGCGCTGAAGTGACTTGGAATTGAAGGATTCAGTCGAGTTACCCCTCAGCTCTTGGAAACTCTGGACCAAGAGGATCTTGGCTTCTGAGTTTTTCTTCTTCAAGCTTCCGAAGGCCTATTACCCGAGGCATTCTTGCTCACCCTTCTTATAAGTCTTCCATCTACCACCCTTTAATCAACTTACTGACAAAAGTTGGATCAAGACCTCCCTTGATTTCTACATACCAGGCCCAGTTTTCTGAGCTAAAGCTATATTATCTTGAGTCTTCATCCATATGATCACCCCATTAAACAAACTGTGACATAAAAACTGATGGGCGTCAGGCTCTGCTCCTGCAAGAAATCCAGGAGTGACTTCTGACGCTAACATTTCTGGTGTCGTTGATGGGGACGAAGTTGAATATTTTCTCCGGGATTGAACGACAATGATTAACTGATTCTGAAGGTGCATCAGATATCAGAATTATCAATATTGTTGCTGTGCACCTGGCAACTCCATTGTGACGACCCCACTGGGGCGAACCTGCTGAATTAATTATGGCTTTTAGAGGTAGGCATACGCGGTCTCATCCACAACTGCCTCTAGCTACACCTGAAACAGATCCAGAAGCGGTGCTCAGAAAGGGAAAGGCCTCTAAAGAAGAAGTGTCCACCACCGAACTAGGTAATCCACCATATCCTTCTGTGGGAACTCATTTTTCTCCTCCTCAGTTTCTTGACAGACCTGTTTCTAAAGTTTCTCGTTTCCTAAATTTCGGGAGTGTTCCTGTTGAGTTTTCCTTGTCACTCCCCTTTCCCCTGAAAATGTACCTTGGAGTAGAGTCGGGACCACAGAAAATTTCCCCACTCCTATCTTTACTACTCCTATGCAAAGAGAACCATCTACTGACTTGAGCTCATTAGCCTTCTCCTTAAATCCCCTCTTGTTTCCCACTCCACTTCGAGACGCATTCCCAATGGCCCCTTCGCAAACTCCTTCTCCTCCCAGATCTCCTCTACATAATATTCCTATGGCTGGTTCTAATCCCCCTCTAAATAGAATGGACACCATAGTTCCTGCCAGATATGCTCCCTTAATCCTACCCCATCCTATGAATCCTCTCCCTGCTGGAGACTACTTGAAGTATATGCCCAAGTTCACTGGGGAAGGAGACATAATTGTCGAAGATCACCTGGCTGCTTTCTACAGTTATGCAGATAACCTCAACATTGAAAATGAAGATGTCTGGATGAGAGTCTTCATCCAGAGCCTGGATGGAAAGGTGAGGAAGTAGTTTAGAGGATTGGCTCCAGGATCTATTGCTAGGATTGAAGCTATAGATAGTGATTTCTTGAGGCAGTGGGGAGATAGGAAGGATTTCATGTATTACATGACAGAGTTCGGGTCTTTGAAGAAGATGGATAGAGAGTCTGTCTCTGACTTCCCCAAAAGATTCAATAAGATGTATAATAAAATCCCTGCCGAAATAAAGCCTTCAGAAGCCTCGGCCAAGATCTCTTATGCTAGTACGTTTGGCCCCGATTTTTGTCTGTTACTGAGAGAAAGAAGAGCCACCTCCTTAGCTCAAATGAAATATGTGGCCATAGAAGTAGAATCCAATGTATTAGCAACCGATAGACTGAGAAACAAGGCTAATGCAGACAGGAGAAAGGAAAAATCTAAAGCCTCGACTTCTGGCCCATTGGCGCCCCACCCTCAAGTGGATGAACTGACCATGATGGTGAATTCTCTGTCTACAGAGATGGAGAGAATGAAAGTGGAAGGGAGGCAAGCATACAAAGTCCCCCCAAATTCCAAAAGGGGAGGAGGTTTCAGGAGACCAAACAATATTAATTCCCTGACTATGCAAAGGGAGAAGGGAAGAGACAGAGAAGATCGGAAGATTCAGGCCCCTTTTCAAAATAATTTTGTGGCCGAGGGAGAAGAAGGGGAAACAGATGAGCTTGATCCCAAAATCCATTGCTTCGGGGACACTCCTCCTTTTCCTCATCTCACCCAATCAGCATACGAGGAGTCTCTCATGAACAATCAGTTAAATGAACTGAGTAAGGGAGACAAGACTAGTGGCGGCCAAGGCAAGTATGATCTGCGGTCCAAGAAAAATACTATAGCGCCTGACATTCCTTAGCAGTCCACTAGAACAGAGAAGCCTGCTTATGAAGCAATAGATAGTCATAGAAGTAAGAAGACCCAACCCCTCTCTCCCATTATCCAAATTCATGCTCCTGAAATAAGAGAAATCCCAAAGCTCTCATCTTATTTTAATTTCGAGCATGAAATTCAAAAAATCAGAATCCCTATGCCCCTAACAGAATTGATTAAACATGAAGGGTTCAAGAAACACTTCTCTGAGCTTTTACAGTCTGAGGTCTCAAGACTTCCCACAGACTCCATCAATTTGCAAGATGAAAAGCCTGCAGTTATCCTAGGTCCTATGGTAGAAGACAGAAATGACTCATCCCCTCCCTTCTACACTTCCTTGAACATACATGATAAGGTGTTGCACAATTGCTTGATGGATTTAGGGGCCTCTCACAAGCTCATGCCCAAAAATGTCATGGAAGAGTTAGGACTAGAAGTCACCCGAGCCTATCATGACCTCTATTCCTTTGACTCCAGAAAAGTTCAGTGTCTAGAAGTTATCAAAGACCTGGTCGTGACCTTGTTTCAACTGCCCATGAAAAGTGTGGTCATGGATATTGCAGTGGTCGATGTCCCCCCCATGTTGAGTATGTTGTTATCAAGATCTTGGATAAAAATACTGGGGGGAACTTTGCAGATGGACCTCACATACGCTACTATCCCAGTGTTTGGAGGAGAGCATAGAAGACTATACAGGGAAGCCCAACTGGCCTATATAATCAGTGATGAGGCCAACCCTACCAACCATCCCATTTTCGCCTTAGATATTGATCTAGGCTTCAATATACTTCAACTCACTCATGCTCTCGAACCTCCTCTTGAACTCAGAAAGTATCCCACCATTTCCCCTAAATTTCCTCCCTCCATCACCCCCGTCTGGAAAATGTTCTTTGATGGAGCCTCTTCTAGGGAAGGCGCTGGAGCTGGGGTGGTATTTGTGTCACCTTCTCAGGAAATCATATCTCTGTCATACAAATTAGAATTTGAAGCTACCAATAATGTGGAAGAGTATGAAGCTCTTGTCCTGGGGTTAAGAGTCGCAAGGGAAATGGGAATTCAAGAGGTAGCAGTGTTTGAAGATGCAGAGTTGGTGGTCCAACGGGTCAAAAATGCCTATCAGGCTAAGCACCCTCGACTCAGAAGATACATAAATGAGGTGTGGGACCTAGTTGGCAGTTTCTTCTCATCATTTAACATTTCTTTCATCCCAAGAGAGGAGAACCCGATGGAAGATTCCTTGGCTACATCAGCAAGTAATTTCAGAGTACCCTTGCCACCTAAATGCATATATGATGTAGAAGTGAAATACAAGCCTTCCATACCCGATAACGTCAAACATTGGAAGCTATTCAAGGATGATCTTGAGATCAATAAGTTCTTGGAGATTGTCGAAGAATTTTCAGAGATGCACATCGACCAAGACTCTGTCTCTGAAGAAAATCTTGATGGGGGTAATTTTCGGAATAAGATTGCAGAGTGTAACATTGTACATCTGCCCAGTAATCATATTCCAAGGGGACTGGTTCCTTTAGAAAGGATTTTTGATAGAAATGATGTGTCGTTAAAGGGAGAAACCTCAAAGGATGACACTGGTACTATTCAATGTGACATTGGGACTGAGAGTGAGCCCAAGTTGGTCAAATTGTCAAGAAATATGACAAAGGAGCAGAGGTATGAATACATTGGACTTTTGAGGGAATATGCTGATGTTTTCGCCTGGACCTATGAAGACCTCAAAACCTATGACACCTCTGTAATCAAGCACAAAATCCCATTAAAAGAGGAGGCAAAGCCATTTAGGCAGAAGCTGAGACAGATAAATCCTATGTTGTTGCCTATTATGGAGCGGGAAGTGAAGAAGTTGCTTCAAGCTCGGATCATTGTACCATTGAGATATTCAGAGTGGGTGGCTAACTTGGTGCTAGTAAGGAAAAAGAATGGAGAGATCTGACTATGTGTAGACTTCAGAAACCTGAACAGGAGATCACGAAAGGATAACTAACCCTTTCCAAAGATGGAACATATACTACAGAGGGTAACAGGAGCTTCCATGATGTCCATGATTGATGGTTTCTTTGGCTACAATCAAGTCTATGTTCTACCCGAGGATAGGGAAAAGATGGCATTTACCACTCCATGCGGAACATTCATGTACTCCAAGATTTCGTTTGGGTTAATGAATGCAAGAGCAACGTTTCAGCATGCCATGGACATAGCTTTTTTTGGGGAAAAGGATAAATTTGTGGTCGTTTATCTGGATGACATCACAGTGTTTTCAAAATCTGATAAAGAACACCGTCATCATCTCAGGAAGGTTTTCCTGAAATGTAGAAATTTTTGCATCTCATTAAACCCCAAGAAATATTTGTTCGCCATGCAGGAGGGAAAGTTACTAGGTCACATAGTATCGGTGGAAGGAGTCAGAATTGACCCCAGCAGAGTTGAGGCGATACAAGCCTTATCGATCCTGAGGTCCAAGAAGGAGGTCCAATATTTCCTCGGTAAAATTAATTTTCTGAGGAGGTTTGTGCCTAACATTGTTGAGGAGGTAAAGCTTATAAAATCCATGTTGAAGAAAGGAAATGAAGTAAGGTGGACCCCTCAATTGCGACATTCCTTTGAGAAAATCAAGAAGGCCCTCCACCCCATATTACCCACAGGGAAACGGTTTAGCAGAATCCTCCAATAAAAGCATGATAAGGATCATCAAAAGGTTGTTGGAAGACAACAAGAAGGCCTGGAATTCCAGATTAAAATTTGCTCTGTGGGACGACCGAGTGACCACAAAGAGATCTATCAACGTCTCTCCTTTCCAATTAGTCTATTGAGCGGAGGCTATTTTCCCCTCTCATTTATCCATTCCTATAGAAAAATTCATCCAGGACCATCAGGAGGAGCCCGATGACAAGATCAGAAGGATTCATCAGCTAGTGGAGGTCCAGCAGGCTAGGGAGCAGACAGTGGACAAAATTTAGGACCATCAGCAAAAGATCAAAGGAGGTTTTCGATAAGAAGGCCAAGAAGGAGAGGTTCCATATAGGAGACCTGGTGCTGAAATGGGATGCTCCTAAGAAAGATAAGGGAAAACACAGCAAATTTGAAGCCCCGAACCCCGACAGCGCTGAAAGCGACGAAACTGGGGCCCGTGACATCACGAAGCATTTTCAGTCGTCCATCTAAAGGGAACACCTAGCAACAAATTGAGCCATCTCGATGTTTCGCCCATTGCGACTCCAAAACGTGAAGAGCAGCTCCGTTATATTTCGATGCGTGAGGTGCCAGGAAAGTCCCGGACCCAGGTCTAGGGTATGGTCGGGAGAATTAAGAGTCGTCAGATCCAGAGGGATGTGTAGTGTCAGATTAAGACATCTCGGCATATCTCTCATCGTGATTTCGATCAGCAAGGATCAACCCCTTCATATTCGCGAACGCCGAAAGCGCCTTGGGAATAGGCACTTGGTCACAGTTCATGGTCACTTGGAGGAATAAAGGAGCTATGTAAAGAAGATTGAGGAGATCGTCGCGATCTCCAGGTGCCATCGGGTCCGACCTCCATATTGTTTCTCGCCTGGAGTAAATGACGGCAAGAGCGGGTGGTTGAAACCTCCTTTCATTCATTAAGTGAGGGAATGGAGGGTCTGGCAAGCCGTCTGCTGTGTTTTCCCTTATATTGGGCTTCAAATTTGTTGTTTTTTCCCTTATCTTGCTTAGGATCATCCCATTTCAGCACCAGGTCTCCTATCTGGAACCTCTCCTTCTTGGCCTTCTTATAGAAAACCTCCTTTGATCTTTTGCTGATGGTCCTAAATTCTGTCCACTATCTGCTCCCTAGCCTGTTGGACCTCTACTAGTTGATGAATCCTTCTGATCATGTCATTGGGATCCTCCTGATGGTCCTGGATGAATTTTTCTACAGGAATGAATAAATGAGAGGGGAAAATAGCCTTCTCTCCATAGACTAATTGGAAAGGAGAGACACTGATAGATCTCTTTGTGGTCACTCGGTCGGCCCACAGAGAAAATTTTAATCTGGAATGCCAGGCCTTCTTGTTGTCTTCCAACAGCCTTTTGATGATCCTTATCAGGCTTTTATTGGAGGATTCTGCTAAACCGTTTCCCTATGGGTAATATGGGGTGGAGTGAATCAACTTGATTCTGAACTACTCACGGAACTTGGCCAACAGCTCGGACCCGAAAGCGGTTGCGTTATCAGTGACAATTTTACTTTGGTAGTCGAATCTCGTGATGAGGTCCTCCAGGAATCCAATGATTACCTTGTGGGAAGCACTCATGGTAGGGATAGCCTCAATCCACTTAGTAAATAAATCTGTAGTAGTCAGGATCCACCTTTGTTTCCCACTGGAAGCAGGGTGAATTTCTCCAATGAAGTCTAGGCCCCACTGCTGGAAAGGTCCCGAAACCACCATTGGATTTAACGACAGAGACTTGAGCCGCTGCTTTCCTGCAAATTTTTGACATTTGATGCAGGCTCTGACCTTTTTGCAGACGTCGGTGAACAAGGTAGGCCAATAGTATCCAACCCTGAGGATTTTGTGGGTTGTGGCTTTCCAGAAATGGTGCCCTCCACACCGACCACTGTGAAATTCAGCCATGACCATTTCAGCCTCTTGTGGACTTATGCATTTTAAAATCACCCCCAGGGGGTCTTTCCAATATAAAATTTGATCAATAAGGCAATACCTGACTGCCTTGAGCTTCAGATCTCTTGCTTTGTTTCTCGGCAGGCCATCTGGAGGCTGCAACTCCTGCAGGAAGTATATGACATCCTTATACCAAGTGTTATCACTCCAAGAAACCCTCTGTGGTTGTAGACCAGAAGTGCTTGGTAACTTAAGAAATGAATATTTTTGTATTTTTAAAAGGTGGATCAATGGGACAACTCAATACAGCTTATGGCATTCAAACGTGAAAATGATAAACAAATAGACAGTGCTCTCAAGGATTGATTAATCAGCAAGTTGCTTTAAAGTGGGTGAAGAACAAATTGTTACTAAACCAGTGCAAAGCAGGGTCTAAGAAACAATTAAAGAATTATTATCAGGCTATGAGCTAAACAATGGGATGACAGCCATTCAAAGCTTGACAACACAGATAATAATGCAGAAGAAAGGTGGAAAGCTGACAATCAAAACTGAAAGGAACATGTGATCTGTATTAGCATAGAAAGTATGAGTACAAAAGAGTATTCCTCTATCTAGAATCGAACCCTCTATCAAACTGAGTTCCTAGGCTTTATAGCCTTTACAAACAGTTTTCAGATCCTCAAAACATGGATCAAATCAACTAAAAATAGTAAGTAAAAATCTGCTGCAAAAGAAGTGGGATACTTCCTCAAAAGGAGGTCAATCCCTGATTTTCCTCTTGTTGAATGTTGATGATGTGGAGACAGCCTTCCAAGGCTAAAGTTATCTTCTTATGCTGAAGCCAAGTCGAATTGATTGAGCTGGCAGGATACCATGTCTTTTAGTTCAAAGGAAATTACCCTTTTACCTTTGAAATCGCTCTTTTCTTCATCATAGACCAAAAATAGATGCTGGAATGGGTGAGATAATTCATAAGACAACTATTAGAAAAGGTTCCATATCATTTAATCCCGAAAATCTTCGACCTGTGCAAAAACTCGCTCAAATTCTGCACACAGTCACTTTCGGTGGTTGACTGGCACATTTCTCGGGTAGCTTAACCATCGAAAGTCAGAATTTTCATAAAAAACTGCCTTTGGGAAAAATCAATTTTCTCAGCCATAAAATATTTGTTTTGCACGTTCCAATAGTCGATCGACATCTAAAGATCGTAATCTTTCCAATGGTACAATCAGATTTTGATTTGGAGCTAGGAAAGATAGTCAAAATTTCTCTACAAGATTAGGCACATTTCCTTCAAAAATGCAGGTGCGTTTTTTAGAGTTAACATTTGGCTCCAATTGGGATGGATACCTCCCTGCGAGGTGTACAAGAACCTAGCAGAACTTGTGCCTTTAGTATTGGGCCATGGAGTCATTCAGCCTTTTCGGTGGTTAATGAGCACACACACGGGCTCGCCTAAACCACCGAAAACAGAAACTTACCCAAAACTGAAAACTGGATGAGTCTCGATTACATGCAAAAAGAATATCACTCTGCTCTGT
>ML777270.1:168310-204898 GCA_009831015.1 Picea engelmannii
TACCCAAACCTGGGGTCTCCAACTTCTCATGGCCATAACTCTCTAACCGTGAGGAATTATGTGACGTTCCACATACCACCGGAAATGACATGACAAGAAATATCCATCTAGGATATTTTCCCTGACAAATTCACTTTCCTTCATCTCATTATTCCATAAATAAGCATGGGTTCTCTTACTCCACAAAGTATCTTCCCGTGAGGGATTTCACCATAAGGGGACCACTTTGGAGTTCATCCATATTTACCTCTTATCAACCATAACAAAAAAATAATGAGTCATATTTACATCAAACATTATTGGGTCCATTACCCAAAACTTTGTGCTACGGGTCTTTCTTCAAGGGTTGACATCAACGAAAACCAACCTTAATCAACACTCTAGACAAAGAGGATCTTGGCTTCTGAATTTTTCTTCTTCGCGCTTCTGAAGGCTTGTTGCCTGAGGCATTCTTTCTCACCCTTCTTATAAGTCTTCCATCTACCACCCTTTAATCAACTTACTAACAGAATTTGGATCAAGACCTCCCTTGCTTTCTACATACCAGGTCCAGTTTTCCGAGTTAAAGCTATATTATCGTGAGTCTTCACCCATATGATCACCCCATTAAAAAAACTGTGACATAAAAACTGATGGACATCGAGCTCTGTGCCTACAAGAAATCCAGGAGTGAGTTCTGACGCTAACAGTATGTATGGTTTAGTTCATTTCATTCATGCAAGACTATTCGAGAGATTGACTATATGAGTTTGTGACAAAACTGGATGAGTTTCAATTGTTTCTCTTCTGACTCTCGTATGCAAGGTGTGCATCTCGAACGAAATAAGTGCATTGATTGAGTCCCAGAGTGGCTCAAAGAAGTTCATAGAGGACAAGAGAAACTTAGACCAGGTGCAAGGTGTACACAACGTCAAGGAGCGACCAAGCTTCGAAGAACCATTGCAGAGGAATGCCAGGTGGGCGAGAAGAATTTCTTTCCAAGAAATACTTCGATTTGAGTTATCCAAATCCCGAGAACGCAAGGTGTGCATGAGAGATCGAAATACTTTTAAGGACCAAATCTTAGAAGAGATAAAAAATTCCCTGAGTGTTGGCGTGATCCCAGAGTTGGACTCGTAGAAAGGAAAAAGGTTTGAAACATTTGAATATTGATAAATTTTCCAAGTGGGGAGATATCATAAGCTGAGGAGGAGGAGTGACCGTGATCATTGGATTGCAGTGAAGAGGATCCACATTCGTCGGGTCAGAGGAAGTTGAAATATCCTTAGCACTTCACAGCACAGAGGAGAGAGAACCTATCAGGGTTGAACTTCGAGGTTTTCAAAGTTCGAAGAGCCGACACCCTGAACTAGAATCTCAGTCATCCGATCACAAAAACATATATGAGCCATCAGATTGTTTGGGGAAAGGATCAAGCGTCGGATCGTCAGAAAGGATCTGGACCGTCAGATACTGCGAAGTCCAGGAGGAAGCAAGTTTGAAACTTGAAACACCTGAAGCACGGAGAGCCAAAGGGCCAGAGCAAATCTGGATCGTTGATCCAGGGGGATACTTGTCGATAGGTCGGAAGATCCAAAGGAAGGCGGAGGTTGAAGCGTTGAAACATCCGAAGTACAAATACCCAAAGAGACGAGAGTCATCGATCTATGAGGAGACACTTGGCAGCAAATCTTGATCTCCGGGAAAGTTGAAGTGGGTTTTTTAGTTGAGAACTGAGATTTTTGGAGTGCGAAGACCAGAAGAAAGATCTAGACTATGAGATATAAGGGAGGTGTGGAGAGAATCCATGAAATTCGGATAAAGTCTCGAAGTGATTTGTAGTCGCAAAATCTAAGAGGGACGTGGCATAGATCCATGCATTCTAGGTAAAGTCTCAAAGTAATCCTCGATCGTTGGATCAGGAGGACACACATCAGGGGATCACAGCCTTTGGATAAAAGCATTTGGGAAAAGGAAAAGTTTGAGATTTGAGATCTCAGAAGTTCGAAGACCCGGAGGATATCTTGACCGTCAATCGAGAAGAGGGTTGTTGGATCATTGACCCAATTTGAATGGTCAAACACCCAAAGTTAAGGTAGGGTCATTGATTGGGAGGAAAGGTGTTCGTAGATCGCTAGTTTCGTATGATTGACATACATAAGGAAGTTCTGTTTGAGATTTCAAATTCCCAAAGTCTGGAATTGTGAAGAGATCTCGAGCATTGATTCATAGGAAGCATATCTCATTCATAGATTATAAGGGTGCATATCTGATCATCGATTTAGAAATTATCATCAAGATCATGAGATCGACGATCCCGTAGTATTGCGGGGATAGAAATTGCGAGGAGTTTAAGATATCGAGGGTAGGTCAAAATTCAAACTGTGGTTTCATCGAGGGGACACATGCAATTTTTAGGAGAATTATGGGCTCAAAAGAAGTTTGAATCCAGACTATTTGTGGTTTCACTCGCAATCGCATGGTCATAGCCCAAGGTCACATCAAGAGAGGGTGTTTGCACCCAATTATTCACCTTGTGAGAAAATAAAGGGTGCTTACATGCCCTGTTGGGTCTTGCAGAGCAAGACAGTTGTATAGGAAAGGGTTAGAGAAAATAAAACAAAACTATAAGCAAGAACTAAATAAAAACAAACTAAAACTATGAGCATATGGATAAAGAAATAAAAACACAAAAAGACCAATATCACCAATGTTTTTAGGCTGATCAATTAATGAAATCAAAGCACAATGAAGAAAGGGGACTGTGAGTCCCTTCTTCCTCCAAAGGAAGGCTCTTGTGTCCTCACAAACTTGCTCTCCTTACAATGAGAAAATGAGAATGATGGTGAAAGAACTCCAAGCACATCCACTCAATGGAGAGGTGAATGTCTCTATGAAATGGTGCCAATGTGTTATTGTCAAAGAATGAGTCCTGAACAATCTTAGCAGCATAACAATACATGAAATTCCTTGAGAAAATGAGGTTTCCTCATGGCTGTTTATAGCATAGCATTGGGTGATTATGTAACTCCTTTGAAGTGTGAAAAGGGGCTCTTTAGGGCTTAATTAGGTCTTTGACTAGCCTACCATGCGGATTCAGCTCAGATTTGGGAGTCAAATCAACTTGGGAGCTGATCCATAAGTGGTTGGGAGGCCGACCAATTCCATAAATGCACCGTTTAGCAGGTGTACGGGTTTTTGCGCTAACAGTCGTGCATCGTGCGCACATGCGCGCCTTGTACATTCTTGTTCCGTGCATATGCGCGCGCACCCATCTTGTGTAAAGCGCCCTTAAATTGTTTGGTTACTTTGTATAGTTTTTTACCCTTTTGCAATGCTGTGAAATTAATTCAGTGCCATGAATGACTTCATTCCTATTTTGACGATGCTGAGTTCTTGTCGCCATGTGCGGATGAAATTTCAGTGATAATAGAGGGTTTATCTGATAAGGAGATCACATTGGCACTCTGAGTTTTTGCAAAATATCGAAAGGAAAGGTTGTGGGTTGTTGTCAGACTTGCACCAGGAAGCTGAGGGGGCTTGTGTTTAGCTACAGGGGATACCATTAAAGTTCCATAGAGTATTTCGACTCAAGAATCAAATATCCATTGACTAGGAGGTCGTGCAGCCCTACTAGGGAGTAGGGGGGCTGCATCACTTTCTTCATATCCCGAACATAGAACTGATTTGGCCAAAATTCCATAATCTTACTGGTCTGAGTCAACTAACAAATAGACAATAGATTGGCACTGATATTTGGTACATGATAGAAATTTACAATTTTACCATGTTGACAAGTTACATCACCCCAACCAACAACATCCAAAGAAAAATCATCATCAACATAGATTATACTTTCATCGGCTTTATTTAGTCTCATGAATAAAGTGGCATTATTTTCCATGTAATAAGTGCACCCCAAGTCGACAACCCATTCATTATGTGTCATGTGATACATCAAGGCCTAAGAAGTCCCGAATTATAACATGAAGTTATCAGCGGGTAAACAAAAATTCGATGTGTCTCCTTCAATCCTCTTAACCTTCTCCTCTAAATCGTCTCACTTATTGAAGAATTTATTCTCAACATGTCCAATATTTCCACAATACTGACATGTTTTCTTATTTTGACTTCATTGTGGTTTTTTCTGGGGTTCTTGATCAGTATATGTAGATTTTTGTGGAGAAGCATTAGTCTGAACTCTATTCTTATAATCCATCTTTCCCTTTCCCTTGAGAAAGTGGGCCTAGTTCTTCCCACCAATATTACCTTCTTGAAGTAACCTATGTTGATCAGTAATCAAAAGTTCACAAAAAAATTCAAAGGAGTATTCATTACCATATTTCTTGTGTGTGTCTCAGTTGGTGTGGAAGGTCGATACAAACACATCAAATGGTGTTTTCAAATTTACCAGGACCAACTCAATGAGTTTTCCATCCTTCTTCTTGTAGATTTCTCCACAAATTCATCTAGAGTTATTTAACATGTGATAAATATTCCACCATTATTTCAAAGGAATTAGGATCAAGAGAGATCAACTCTTTCTCCAACTGCATGACTTGGATTTCGTCGAACAAGGTTTTCAACTTCTTCCAAACCAAATGCGAACAATCAATTCCACTGAGATAGAAACAAATTTCTTCGGTGATGTAGGTCATGATGACCCCGACAACCTCATCCTTGTTTCCATCAATGGAAAATTTTGGTGAGGCGTTTGTTGGATCTAGGATCGTAACCTTGGTATACTACCATAATCCCTTACTTTTCAATAGAGTTTCCATATATGGAGGCCATAATGCATAATTTTATCTTTTAAGAACAATAGGATCAATCTTCGAAGCTACATTCCATATCTAGATATACTGGTTTTGTTTCAATAACTTCCAATCATCCAACCATCTGCCCAGAGTCAATCACATAACAGATTCGACTCAACAAGGTTTGCAGATAATGGGTTGAGGTTTTCAAGCCATTGGCTCTAATACCATGTTGGAGAATGGGGTGGAAATCAATATGAAACAAAGAACACAGTGTTGCAAATATAAGAGGGGAAAAAAATTTGAACAAGAGAGGTGGCATCCAAAGACACCATTACAACACTTAAGCAAAACACACTATGATAAGAACATCACAATGCATATTGCACATATTGATCTCCATGATCTATATGTAATCTCAAATCACTTCATGTATGTATAAAGACCCAAGGGGTATTATTTTATAGTCTCAAGATCTAATCGACTCCCACAAAATGTGGAAGATAGTGTCCACATACAACAACCGACGGTTAGGGTTGGGTCCACAAAATATACTCGAGCAAGTTCTCTCATCGGGTTAGACCTAATCAACTATCCTCCCAACTTGTAGGCGAATGCAGGGCTGGTCGATCCACTACCCAGCTGATCCATATTATTTTTAGAATGAAATGAAGGCAGAGATATAACAATGAAATACACATAAATATTGCAAGAAACAGATATATACGGTAATACAAAATTTCTATTAATGAGAGAAATGTACAGAAACTGTAAAAATACAGAGTGAATGACTTGCTAAAATAGTGGAAACATATCTTTGAGAATATATGTGATGGTTACACTCATTCGCAAGAATATGATGTTTACAATGAGGCTTCAAAGGCCTTTTTAACGTAAATAAAATCCAAAACCCTAACCCCAGAAGATGAAAAACCAAAATGTTTATGGGCCCCGATGTAGCTAGTTGATATGTCAACTTCTCGAGGGCGTATACTTTTCATATGATATTCATTTGGGGTGCACGATAGTTCATTGGAAAAATATAGCCAAGAGGAATGCATTTCTACCAGGCCCATGCTAGAGACTCTAGTTAACGCCTAGGCCCCCAAATGTCAAAAAAATGCCATTTAGGGCCTCAAAATGGACCCAAAAGCTTGGTACCTATTCAAAATATTGATTGGCAGTGGCCTTTGTTGTGATATTTTTCCTACAAGATGTTAGAATGGACATCTTAGAAAACCAATCAACCACCACAAAAAATAGTCATTTCCCTGCTTGGTTGAAGGAAAGCCCGACATCCAGTCTATCGAGATGGATTCCCATGGCTTATTGGGAATAGGAAGAGCAGTGTACAGGCCTTGGTTCTTAGTGGATGGTTTGGAAATGGCATAGGAAGTGCATGACCTGATATACTTGATGACGTCCTGGTGAAATTTTGGCCAATAGAAATGATTTTTTAGTACCTCCACGATCTTTCCCATGAAAAAATATTTTTCCATCCCACTGTAGTGAGCTTCCCAAATAATCTTTTGTTACACCTCAATATTACTCACTTCGATAGTGTTGCAAGTGTCATCATTACAAGTGTTGTAAGTGTCGCATCTTATCTGAAAGTGTCCCATCTTAACTACAAGTGTTGCAAGTGTCACGAACAGTATACTGCCATCTTTCCCATGTCGTGCCTCTAACGACATCACAAAGACACTTAAGACACCCCAAAAACTAATTTTGAAGAAGAAAAGTCACTTGACAGGGAGTACAAACCTTTTTCCATTGAAAAAACACTCAAAAACTGAATTTTAGAGAGGAGCGCTCCCCTACCCACTGTCATGGAGTGCTGGCACCCCCTAAGCCTCTTTGAGGGAGTGCTTGAGCACCCTGTGCACCGTTTTGGGGGAACACTACCCTTTTTTTGGGAAAATTATGGGTTTGTTGAGGAAAATTAGGGAAGAATCACTCAAGTCCTGAAGGTAGTTGGATTCAAATAGATGGTCAAGGCATGATCTTAGGGAAGATCCTCAACTGAAGGAGAGGAATCCTCAACTTATCCCAAAGATCTCTCAAGTGGTTGGACCTCTCCAGGATTATATAAGGAGGCCTTCTCATGGTGAAAGGTACATGGAAAATATTGGATATGTGAAACTTATGATCTCATGAGTGAGATCCCATCAAAGAAATCAATGGAGATTATTTGAACAAAGGGGTTGGACAAGGAGAACTGGAAGAAGCTGCTACACCTTCATTCAAAGGATTGTAAGTACCTTTACTTGTTCTTTCAAACTTGTTTTTGTTCCATATGAGTTTGTCTGCAGTAGATGGATCTATGATTGAGCTAATCTCAGTAGAGTAGGAAGTCCATTGTATCTTTGTTTGTTTTGTAGGACCTATTGGGGAGCTCAAGATCGAAGCTCAGCCTGGACTTTGCAGGGACAAACATCGTTAATGAGGTACATATATTTCTCCTTCTCTTTAATTTATTAGCTTCATTAGATCTAAAAGGAAGTCAGTTTCCATGTTAATCACTTTTCTGTCTTGGCCTTAGGAATCTAGAGGCCAAGAGGGAATCCACTTGTCCGCAGGGGGATTCACCTTCAACAGAAATTGGTGACTCCACTAGGGAGGAGATCTGATTTTTGTTTCCATTCCTAGATCTTGTTTTGGCCCTTTTCCCACTGATTTGATCTTCTCCATATTGTCATGTTGATTCTTATATTTTTTTTATTGCCTCATTATGTCATCAGGATCACCCTGATTGACTGAATTTCCTTCATTTTTTGAGTTTTTGGGCTTTTTTTCTGAGTTTTTGAAGTAGAGAGCTCCCCTCCTTTTGTTTTCAGAGCACTAGCCCTCCCCTGTAACATTACACAGAGTGTTGGAACGCTCTAGTTCCCCTTACACCAGAGAGATACCCCATTTTTGTGAGAAATTCTCCAATTTTTTTTTATTTTCTGAAGTTATTTCTTAGTTTTGGCATTTTCTCAGGGTCCCATACTCTCAGTCCATCTTGATATTGTATTTCAAACACCCTTATTTTTTAGAATTCATCCTCTTTTGTTTGGGAATCTGGCATTTTCTTTCCTTTCTTTGAAGTCACTCTTTGTCTTTGCTGACCTAGCGTTAATTTGTTGTTTTCTTCTCCTTTATCTGACTGAGTGGAAACTTTTGTGAGGAAATCCAAAGGTATTTGAACCTTTTCATTTGTTCTTTGAGGGAAACTTTCCATCATTTCTCTTTGTTTGAGGTTTTTTGGTTCTTGTTTGCAAATTTGGTCTTTTTTGTCCTTCTTGTTTATTCACAACGAGAGTGTATTTTTTGTTTTGTGTGAGGTCTTCTTCTCATTGTTTAATCCTGAACTCTAATTGACATTTAGAAGTATTGCATATAATTATCATTCACATATAAACAAAAGGACAGATTTAGTGATTGGTTTGGATATTAGAAGGCATTTCTGAAAGTTTTAGCATTACATTGGATTTGATTGAGAAACACTTGTATGAGGACATTGCATCTTAATGTTTGATAGTGAAAAAAAAAAATTCTCTTTCCCTTAAATAGGCCTTCATCAAAAGAAACGATTTCTTATCATTTTCTTGTGCATTTTTGGGAATTGAGTTATCATACCATCAATTTCATTGTCATACACCCTTTGAGTAAAGAACAGTCATAAAATCATCACTAATTAAAATTTATCTAGAACATTTTTGTTTTTAGGATCTTCCACCAACATTAGACTAGGATTATCACTTTGGATTAGGCTATGAGTACAACTCTCCAAAGTTTTCAAAAAGAACATTAGCATCCTGAGATAGGGAGAGTCAAATCCAATTGTCATATAGGCTTTCTGGGATCCCCCTCTCACACGGGGGTTACGCACAAGGTCACATTCAGGTGAGTTAAGGAGATTATCCCTCCGTGGTTCAAATGTTTGTAGTGGTCGAATCGTATATTGGGGGTCACTTGAAGGTATACCCATGATTATGTGTGGGAGCCTCTCGAGTTGATTTCAGACTTGTTATCCTGCTCATCCGTTCGGATCGAACTATCGACTGTACCCACCTAAGGGCTAACTGCGAGTTGGTGTCCTTAGTTTCCATAATCCTTAGGTACTTACACGAGGTGATGGTGGAGGGAAGTCTCACCGTACCTAGAACAGACATTGGTCAAACTCACTCGGGCTCCTTGGAGCATAAATCCACAATTACTGCATGGAAGCTTGCACCAAGGTGAAAGTTCGTTAAGAAGGTCACCATTGTAACTGTTCCACTATATCCTATCCCCTTCTTGACTTGATCATACAACGTTGGATTTCATCACCAACTAGTACGATCATCAAGAGAAGTCTTGTTTTCTTGGTTTTGATACCTAGATTTTATTAATGTATGTTGTTTCTTTTTGTTAGTTGGCCCTAGATTTTCAGTGTGTACTGTTATTCTCCAAAATTGAGCCTATAGATGATAAAGGTCTTTTTCGATCGTGTAGGATGCAAGGGCTGCCTCTGGAAGGCTACCAACCCTTACTTCCTAACCCTCCTAAAGACAACTACCGTGGAGAGGTAGAAAATCAATCTGACGTTGGGAGTGTTGTTACTCCTTCATTAGACAATCAAGAAGGCACTTTGGTTACAGTTGAGAATCCCACTCCTCGCACTACATCTGTGTCAGTAAACCCTCTTGAACCATTTTTACTTCGGTTAGACTCCCTTGGGAACGTCATAGACGAAGAGGTCCCACAATTACAGGAGAGAGCTTTTACCGAAACATATGGGATCCATAGAACCAACCTTTGGTGATGAGTATAGGACTCATGTTTGTCCTACCACTGCAGTAGATATGAATCCCACACCTGCTCGTTCTATATGGAGGACTTCATTAGGACATGATCTTTATGAGCATTTTGAATCTATTCGACAACCCTTTCATCCTCATGACTCTCCTGGTGAAACAGGACCATCCGGTCAAACTATCAATCACCCCATCGATTATTTCATTAACCCTATTATTGCATCAGAAAAAGTCTATCCTAATGTTGGACTCATCACATATACTCATTCCCAAGGCACTTCGATCCCTACCCCCACTTTTACAAACTTTCACTCTACAGCTCCACATGTTCTGCATGATCTTGATGGGACATCTTTGCACAAAATAATGCAGACCCTTTCCAGCCAAATACAACCAACTAGAGGGAAACCACCATCTAGTGGACCTATCCTTCCTAGAGGACCACCATTCTATGGTGGCCCCACCCCTCCCAGGAGACAACCCCCTTTTCATGTTCCTTCTAGAGGGAAACCTCCCTTTGCCAGTCATACCTCGATCGTTAATCCACCGTTGGCAAGGGGAAACCTTCATTTGCTGGAAACCCTTCAAAATTATGGGGAGTATCTTCGGAAGGAAATTTTACCCAACCCCAAGTTGGGGGGCACTCATATCATAACCCACAAGGAGGAGTATTAAATCGTGTTCCTTCCGGAACATCTTATGGACAACCTTATCTGGGAAGCATCACAAACACCACCTGGAGTCCTCAGGGACAACAACCTTATCCTCCTCATGGGTCTAATGTGTCTCCACCTCTGGTATATACTCCTTACCATCCTAAAGGGAAAAATGTTTATCCTCCTTATGGGCAAGAAAATCGCCCGTCTTATAATGCTCAGAACCCATTCGGTTATGAAAATGTTTCTCAGCCATCATCAAATCCTACTTATCCTTGCCAGCAACAACTGTATGTAGGAGGACCTACTGGTTACAACTATCAACCTAACCCATTTTATGGTTCGAATGGTGTTCCTATGCCACACTAGTATCATCCGCAAATTAACCGAAAACTACCTTTCCTTGTGACTCTGGATCTCCCAAACTTGTCTCAGTTAACTAATTATCCTATTTTTCATTCACCGTTTTGTCCAGTTTTTCCAGCTAAACTTCCTTCTGATGTTTCAGAATTTGATGGAAAATCTGGCGAAGATCCAAATAACCATGTGATGACTTTCCATTTGTGGTGTTCATCAAATTCCCTCATGGATGATTCTATACGTTTGCGTCTTTTCCAGCGAACACTTACGGGCTCTGTAGCAAAGTGGTATATTGAACTACCACATGCTTATTTTCATGATTGAAACTCCCTTGCCATGTCTTTCCTCACACACTTTCAACTACCTATTCACTATGAGACGGGTACTGAACTCTTGACCTCCCTTCATCAAACTGACTCAGTGCATATCTCTGACTATATTCATGAGTGGAGATGACGATGAAGGATGATCAAGGTAATCATTCCTGGCATATTATTGGCAGAATGGTTTACTAAATCACTTTTACCCCCGATCGCTCGCGATGTCGCTATGGGTGGCAAGGTCACCAAGGAAGAAACCATTGCTTGGGCTGAGTACTTAGATTTGGTTTATTCACAATCTGGTACTTTGTATGATTTTCTTTTGAATGTTGCTCGAGCTAATACCAATCAATCTAAGCCATCATCCTCATCTCATGTGGATGGCGTTATTGGTTCTTCCAAAGCTCAATCTATATCCCAGTCGACTGGAGATGCACCTTGATCTACTTACACATCTACTCCTAGTTCAACCAAACCCTCTACCTCTTCTCATACCCAAGTCTCTGAGGTAAATGCAGCTCAGTCTACATCCTCGCAGCAGACTGGAGGTAAGAAAAAGACAAAGAATAAAAACAAAAAGACTAATAATAATGAACAACCAAAAGCTCAAAACCTACCACTTGATAACGAAAATCAACCACAGCGGAAACCAAAGTTCCCATGTCTTATCTATGGTGACGATCACTACACTCGAGACTGTCCACATCAGGATGAAGTGGCCAAACTCTTTAAAGGAAATTCCCAACCCGTTGTGCTTACTCAGCCTTTTCCTTAGCAGCAATCCATGGTTTCTCAAACCCCCTCTCCTGGGGGCAGTTCTAGCCATCCTCATGATGAGGCCTAGATGAGTGCACATATTTATATGTTTAATGGGATTAATTTGACCACTCGCTCTAAGACATACGACACACCAAGTAAACCTGACAAAGGAAAAGACACTAATGGTATTGGTACTTTACCGGATCCATCACCGTCCTCCATTAGTCCTCCATTGGTTATTCCTCCATTTGGACCACTTCAGATTGAGAAACCTATGTTTGAATCTATCTTATGCCCTCCTAAAAGAACTATCCACAAAGCTACCTTTAATCCTAGTTCACGTGCCTCCTAGAACTACAACATTGTTAAATATTTGGATCAAGCACCGTGTGCTATGTCTATGTTAGAAGTTCTACAACACTGCCCAATTCAACTTAGAACTCTCTTGGATTCTATTGGCGTTGTTGATCCTGAGTCATCCAACCATATCATGTTTAACTTGGACAATTATGCATCTCGAATCTCCCACCAACTTGCTTTCCAAGTTGATGTTGTTGTTCACAATCAACAAATCCATGGAACTATTCTGGATGAGGAAGCCTCAACTTGTGTCATGTCTTTATCATGTTGGAAAGGTTTAAAATCACCTACACTTAAAAAATCCCCAATGATGTTACACACCTTCGATGGGAAAGATTTCCATCCCCATGGGCTTTTACAGTCCATGTCTGTCCAATTAGGTGGAAAAACCGTCTCTGTTGACATCAAGGTGGTTGATGCTCCCCTCGATTACAATTTGTTTCTCGTAATAAGTTGGTTCTATGCTATGACTATTGTCTCTTCGTCATTTTTTTGATGTGTGCAATTTCCTCATCAAGGCAAAATTGTCACCATCGATCAGTTGGATTTTTTCACACTTGATGCTCGTGCTCCTGTTACCAAAAATAATCCATTCTTCGGAGATCACAAAATCACATATGAAAGCGTTGGTATTGGCTTTTTGAAATATTCTATCCTCATGCGTACCTTCCCTACACCATTTCCACCCACTACACATCATATTGCCCCGATCAATATGATTTCGACTACGGTTTATCAATCCTTGGAATCATCTAACCTTTGAATTGTACCCAGTTTATTGGAATTCGATGCACTAGGTGACACCATGCCACTTAGTCCAACAGAAACCTCATACATTGCCATCCAATTTGCCTCTCCCTCTTCATATGACCAACATCTCTTGGCACCTGACACGTATTCAATACCATCATGGTTAAATTCCTTGTCATCTGCAATCGACTACATTTCTCAAATGTTTCCTTTTGATGAATCCATAATGCAAATTCTTAGCCTCGACGATGTACCTTGGGATGATATCCATCATCAGTCCTCTTTTCTTCCACCTCTCGAAGAAATTCAAGAAGACATACACTCTGTCTTCCCTCTTGATGTTGTCGATTTTCCGCAATCTCCCATCCTCACACAAGATACTCTTTCTGAGAGGAATTTGGGAAACATATCATCTACAATCGTTATTGATATTTCAATCAAGGAAGGTGTCGTGGAAAACATTAATCTTGGAGATAATTGCTCACCCGAGGAAGTGGTCTCTTATACTACTTTATTTAAAGAATTATGTAATGTCTTCGCTTGGAGCTATGAAGAGATGCTCAGGATCGACCAATCGATCATTGTACAGGATATTAAAACCTACCTTGGTGTCAAACATGTTCAACAGAAACTCCACCCAGTCCACCCTAAAAAGACCACGGCTATTAAGACAGAGTTTGAACAGTTATTGAAATTTGGCTTCATTTATCCTGCCCCCTTGAAAAAATGGGTTTCCAATATCGTTCCAGTTACTAAGAAACAAGGGACCATTCATGTATGTGTTGATTATAGGGATATTAACAAGGCTTGTCCAAAAGACAACTACCCAACACCCTTTATCGGCCAGATTATTGATAATTGCACTGGTAGTGTATTTTTCTCTTTTATGGATGGTTTCTCAGGGTATAACCAGATTGACATCTTATCGGCTGATCAACATAAGACAACCTTCATCTACCCATGGGGAACTTTCATGTATCAAAAGATACCATTTGGCCTTAAAAATGTTGGAGCTATGTTCCAACGAGCCATGTCCTATGCTTTCCACGATATCAAACATATTGTGGAACCTTACCTCGATGACTTATGCACCCACTCATCTAGTCGATCCGACCATCTCGGTAATCTACGGGTTATCTTCCTTCGATGTTGGTTCTACCGCATTCGTCTGAACCCACATCAGTATATTTTTGCTGTCGAATTTGGCCGTCTTCTCAGCTTCATTGTCTCCAAGGACGGGATTCAGGTGGATCCCTTAAAAATTTGAGCTATTATAGCTTTACCCCCACCTACCAACCTATGACAACTCCAAAGTTTGCAGGGGAAAGAAAAATTTCTTCGTCGATTTATTCGTAACTACGTTGAGATCACTAAAGGCTTCATGCGATTGTTGCGAAAATACACCCCTTTCATCTGGGATGACACTACTCAACAATTGTTCAATGCTCTCAAGAAGGCACTGACTAACACTCCTTTGTTACATCCTTCGAACTATACGAAGGATTGTATCCTTTACTTAGAGGCCTCTTCTTCCACTATCGCCATGGTGTTAGTTCAAGAGGACTCTTACGATGAAGAACATGGGATTTATTACATGAGTAAAATTCTATCTGGACCTGAACTTCGTTACTCACATGTTCAGAAGTTGGCTCTAGAAGCCATCATCGTCGTCCAGAGATTTCATCACTACATTCTATTATGCACCACCATGGTTATCGTAGACTCAAACCCCATGTATCACATCCTGACACGTCATGTGCTTGGGGGAAAATACTCTAAATGGATCGTAATCCTTCAAGAATTTGATCTTGAATTTGCCAAATCCAAATCTAAAAATTCCTTGGTGTTCGCAAAACTCATTTGTGATTTTCCTTGTGCTAATGAAGAAACTGAGCCTAGAGATTCTCTTCCTGACAAATGTTTATTCCTCATTAGCATTTCTGATCCCTGGTATGGAGACATCATTATCTATCTCCGGGCACAACATTTTCAGCTAGATATCTCTCACAAAGAACGTCATCGTATTTTCCACCACTCTCGTCATTATATTATTATCGGCTACACTTTATATCATCATGGCATTGATACCATCCTACGACGATGTCTCACTCATGAAGAGGTTGAACGCGTCCTCAATTACTATCACCTTGGAGCTTGTGGCGGTCACCTTTATGCGATGGCTACCACCCAGAAAATTTTACGTGCCATATAATTTTGACCCTCCATCTTCAAGGATTGTATGGAGGTCGTCAAAAAGTGCCCACCCTGGCAATTTTTTCAAAACAAGGCACACACCCACCCTGCTCCGCTGCATCTCGTTATTTCCATCAGCCCCTTTGCAAAATGGGGCATTGATTTCATGCAATGTAAGCCTACCTCAACAAGGGGGCACAGTTATATAATCGTTGTCGACGATTACTTTACAAAATGGGTTGAGGCTATGCTTACCTTTCTAAACGATGGTCATACTGCAGCCCTTTTATTTTTTAATCACATCATCTCTCGCTTGGTGTTCCACAAGCCATTGTCACTAATCATGGTTCCCATTTTCAAAACCAGATGATGAATGAGTTTAATACCAAGTTGGTTTTTCGCCATGAGAACTCATCTCCCTACTACCCTCAAGCTAATGGACAAGTTGAAGCTATCAACAAGGTCCTCAAAAATATTATCCAATGGATGGTAGGGGTAAAAAAGACATCTTGGCATTTACAACTTTTTTCCGCTCTCTGGGCTTATCGGACCTCAGAAAAAACTGCTACTGGATTCACTCCCTTCCAATTAGTATATGGCATTGAGGCTATCTTACCAATCAAGTATGAAATTCCTTCGCTAAAACTTAAAGTAGAACTCCTGCCCCACACTTATGCTGAAGAAGAATGTTTCTTACACTTGACTAGACTGGATGAAACACGTCGTGATTCTGCTCTCATTAATGAGACGTATCAAAAGTGAATCAAACATCAATAAGACAAATCCGTCCATCCTCTCACTTTTGCAGAAGGAGACTTAGTCCTCGTATATGACCAGGCTCATGATAAGTTAGGGACAGGGAAGTTAGAACCTCTATGGCATGGTCCCTATATCGTGAAACATGTTCTACATAGAGGTGCCTATGAACTAGTCTATTAAGATGGAGTTTCCCTGGGAAATCCCGGAACGGGCTTTACCTAAAGAAGTACTATGACTAGGACATCTAGTGTACGTGCTCTATACACTATTGTATTTTTATTTTTCTGGTGTGTCTTTTCTCTTGCGTGCTCAAGTTTTTCCTTGGCCACTTATACTATGTCTTGTGTTTTTCATGCGCAGATGAAATCTTCCTTTCCAATCTTTGTCAGGTTTGCGGATGGTGCTAGTCGACACACCCAAAATGTTTCCTCCACAGCTTGGGTCATTTACTACTCTAATGAGTTGGTTAGTTCAGGAGGTATTTTCTTAGGATCAACAACTAATAACATGGCAGAATATCATGCTGTCATTGGAATTTTAACCAAAGCATCCTCCCTAGGAATTTATCACATAATTGTTCATCTAGACTCTCAACTCGTGGTATATCAACTCAATCATATCTACACTATTTGAAACCCTATCCTACTACGTCTCCATCTACGCGTGTGTCGTCTCGAACAAATGTTTGATTTTATTTAATATCGGTACATACCAAGAGAACTTAATACCATTTAGGATTTGCTAGCAAATTACATTATGGATAGGTATCTCGCACATAGATAAGATTTCATAAAGAAAATTAATCACATCACACATCATCATGTAAATTAAAACACATCACATAAAAACATCATTTGAAAATCTTTTGGCACTGTAAAAACTTGTAAATGTATATATATATATATATATATAGCGTAACTGAAAATGTTTGATTACATAAAAAATGGTACATAGATAGGAAAAATGTGGGTTATCACACCCATAAACATCGTCCTACAGACTATACAATCATCAGGAAGATCCTAATCTCCTTGCATCACATTATGTTGTGAGTAATATATCACTGCATGGGTTATTCACCTCAGTAGAGAGTTAAGACTCTCAAACACCCCCACAGTGTGTCTATGTAGATGTAGTGGTATTTCCCACCTCCTAAGAGGATGGATACCTGTCGTGAGGCCTTGGAGGTTTCTTTCAACCTCTTGGAGTTCTCCTGCTGCTACCCCCTAATCAGCTACACCCTGAGCATCTCTGTGATGCCCCAATGATGGCATATATGTTGGATGTACTACTCCTCTATCTGCAAGATGAAATGCTACGTCTGTTAAAGATTCTTTTATGTACCCCCCAAAAAAATATAATATAATGTTTTTAAAAATCAAAAAAACACTTGTCAAGATTATTTTTGGTTTTTCACGTGACACATCCCAATCCTCTCCTACTAGAAGGACCAAGTCCATTCTTCCCCGGAAATCCACTCCGGTGTATTGAAAATCTTCTATCAAAATCAATTGGCGTCTCAGCCAAGCAAAGAAGTCCCCAGTAAATCTAAACTCTGAATCTGAGCCTAGTCTCGGGGATAGGCTAGTCCACCACTCCATACGTGGTTCTCCCACTGGTCACACTGCCAATGCAATATGAGGTTACATATGTGGAATGCATTCTAAAAAGAATGAAACCAAGAATGAACCATACCCAAATTGCTTCTGTTGTCCTGCTCTGCATTTCATGATTTGTTCCTTCACATTTTGAAGGAACCCTGCACTCCAGTTGAACAGTGTTGGCTCTAAACACTGTAAACCATAAGCCACCTGTGATCTTGAGAATAGATGTGCACTGGTAATTCCTTCTATTCTTGTGATGGAAAATAAGATGGATCGAAGAGGCAAGTCTATGATATCTTTGATTGAAATCCTGCCTCTGACTAGCCTCGCTCTCGGGACACAATGGCTTTCCAGATACTCATCCACAGGTGCAAGAAGTGCCCTCTTCCCAGATGAAGTTATAGGAACCCCTCTCTTCAAAAGACCGGTTATGAAATATACATCCTCTAGCTCGATGGTCAGAAGCTACGTCCCTATATAGCACCCTTGCTCTGCAACATTCCATGACCCGATCATGTATTCGAGAAGAAGAATCTCCTTCTTCATCTTTTTCATTTTGAAATATTTCAGGAGACCGCAATTCCTCAATGCGGCTCTCGATTGGGTACTTTGCAAAGAAGCCACATCATCGAGCTCGTGTTCTCTTTCTTTCCACTCAAGCATGTTGTCGAAGTCACCTGCAATTAACAACAAAATTCATTAAATCATGATTTCGACAAATATTTGGCAATTTTAAAATTTAAAAAAATGAGTTTTTGTTTTTACAAAATAACAATGCCCTTTTCATATGATCATGAGGACATCAATCCACCCTTACATTAGCCATTTAAATGTTCAAAAATTCAAAACTTCCTCCTCACAAATTGAACGCGTGTGGGCCATTTTTGGGAATTTTTCTTGTGGTTTTTTTGAGACA
Organism: Picea engelmannii; assembly: GCA_009831015.1. NCBI lineage: Eukaryota > Viridiplantae > Streptophyta > Pinopsida > Pinales > Pinaceae > Picea > Picea engelmannii. Next base: position 186,505 of record ML777270.1, read on the forward strand.
TCGCCCCCATTTCCACTACATCAGAGCATTGGCACACCATCCTTGGGTCAAGACCGACGTTTTCCAAGCCATGTAGTGCATACCCATAATTTAGAGGGAGCGCTGAGCTTTTTGTGCGCTTTGGCTAACCCAGGGCATCATTTTTCATAACTTTTTAGTGCCTTAAAATAGAATTTAAATCATGCAAATGAAAGAGAAGGAGAAGAACACCAACCTGGTCCAAATGGAAAAGAAAACGATCAATCATAGCTCCGGCATTGAACAATTCGAGATTCAGCTCCAAAACACAAATTCTCCACTGCTACAAATCTCTACATAAATGAAATGGTAAATGACAATTTTTACCCCTTTTTACTATTATACATTTCATTTTTCTCATATGATATAGTTATTTTGAGGTTTTTGGAAAATGTTTGAAGGCTTATTGATCCCCTGGAATGCAGTTTTGACATTATTGGCAGGTTTTGAAGCAGGTTTGTTCATTTTATCTTGTCACCTTCATGAGCATAGTCTTCGTTCGTTCTCAAGCTCAAACACATGAGAATATGTTGGGTAAACTTTTATCTCTTTTTTGGACCCACATGGATACACAAAAAAGGAACCCCCTAGAGTCTTCTTTAAACTCTTTTCAGACTCTCTAAATGTGAAAAGATTGTCGAGTGATCTTGCTTCCTTTACCACTCATTAAAAGGTTTGAAAGGGCGTCTTTTGAGTGATAATTTATCTCTTTTTCGGCCCCGTGAGACTAACATTACGAAAAATGACAACATTGGAGTCATCTTTAAGTTGTTTTCAGACTCTCTAAATATGAAAAACCACCAAGTTTACCTTCTATGGACTCGTTAATCGATCATACATTGAAGGTCCCATACAGGACCTAACCCTTACTTCTTCCAGTTTGTTAAACAAAGGAAGAGGGACTTACCGAAGGTCAGTCATATCAAGCATGTGTTATGCTCCTCGAGCTCGTTAAATTAAAAAGAGGTACTCGTTTATCTGGATGGGGGAAAAATTGAAAGAAGCAAGCTAAATAGTTTTTGAAAACACTACCAGTAACTCTTACAGTCACCCTTGAACATGGCACTTTGTCTTTGCACACATTTTAATCCGTTGAACCTACGCACTAAGCCAATCCTCTGAGTTTCTTTTACTCCTTTGGGACACCTGACGAAAGTCACAACATCCACTGCATCATTAATTTTTTGTCCATGTCACGTTTCTGCTGTTGTTCCTCAGTGTTCAAGGGAAGTATCTGCTTCGAGAGTCAACCATCACAATTATCTTGTTTCAATACCCGTGTCAGTCCATATTCATTTGATCTACCAACTACATCTCTGTGTCAATTTCGTGTCATTGATGGGGGATACATCAAGGCCCTCCTTCGACGAGTCTATTCCTATTGACTTCAGCACATTATCTTGGAACTAGACTTAGAAACCAGTTAGTACCTTGGGACCTGCATGCCTCAATGGCAGGCCTCCTCGTGTCTGAAAGTGGGTTTACATCGTTGACCTCTGATCGGATCATTCCACGGATGTTCGACTTCATCTCATTCATTCACATTCATCGGTATGTACTAAAGTACCTTGGCAATCATTGACATCAATGGTGATCTCCCTCGCACTTGTTAACGGTTTACATCATTGACCGGTAATCAAGTGGTTTCTGCCATGTTCGACATCAGGAAATATATTCACATGGTTAGATGTGTACTACATTGGGATTGGTACGAAGACCCTGGGTTGAGTTATCACTCTTATATGTACTTTTCCCAGGTTGCGAAGGAATTCTTTTGAACTATGACACATATAATGTTACATAGATCCATTTTGTATTGGTCATGGCTATGTCTTGTCATCTCATAGATCCACTATGTATTATTCATGGCTACGATCAGTTCAGGTCATAGGAGTATAGATCCACATTGTATATGTGGTGGCTATACCATTTTGTCAATATAATTATGGATCTGTAGTTTATTTTATTTTGGCCATACTTAAAAAGTATTTATCACTCAAGCATAGGTATGTCTACCTTGGGTTTTGAAACATGTCATAATATTTGTTTGATGGTTGTGTGCAGATTTTTTCAATTTCTCTATGTCCATACCCTTGCTCAAAAAAGTCTACAAATTACTTTAGTCATCATCATCTTCTAACTTCGTACTTTGGGGGGCAATCTGTTACACCTCAAAATTACTCACTTCGATAGTGTTGCATGTGTCGTCATTACAAGTGTTGTAAGTGTTGCATATTGTCCGCAAGTGTCGCATCTTAACTACAAGTGTTGCAAGTGTCACAAACAGTATATTGTCATCTTTCCCATGTTGGCGTTCCTCTAACAACATCAAAAATACACTTAAGACACCCCAAAGACTAATTTTGAAGAAGAAAAGTCACTTGACAGGGAGTACAAACCCTTTTCCATGGAGAAAACACTCAAAAACTGAATTTTGGAGAGGAGTGCTCCCATACCCATTGTCAAGGAGTGTTGGCGCCCCCTAAGCCTCTTTGGGGGAGTGCTTGAGCACCCTGTGCACCCTTTTGGGGGAGCGCTACCCTTTCTTTTGGAAAATTCTAGGTTTGTTGAGGCAAATCAGGGAAGAATCCCTCAACTCCTAAAGGTAGTTGGATTCGAATAGATGGTCAAGGCATGATCTTAGGGAAGATCCTCAACTTATCCCAAAAATCTCTCAAGTGGTTGGACCTCTCCAAGGTTATATAAGGAGGCCTTCTCATGGTGAAAGGTACACGGAAAAGATTGGAGATGTGAAACTTATGATCTCATGAGTGAGATTCCATCAAAGCAATCAGTGGAGATTATTTGAGCAAAGGGGTTGGACAAGGAGAACTGGAAGAAGCTGCTACACCTTCATTCAAAGGATTGTAAGTACTTTTACATGTTCTCATTAATATAATCAATGATTGACCTGTTTCTTTCAAACTTGTGCTTGTTCCATATGATTTTGTCTGCAATAGATGGATCTATGATTCAGCTAATCTCATAAGAGTAGGAAGTCCATTGTATCTTTGTTTTTTTTGCAGGACCTATTGGGGAGCTCAATATCGAAGCTCAACCTGGACTTTGCAAGGAGAAACGTCGTTAATGAGGTACATATATTTCTCTTTCTCTTTCATTTATTAGCTTGATTAGATCTAAAAGGAAGTCAGTGTCCATGTTAAGCACTTTTTTGTCTTGGCCTTAGGAGTCTAGAGGCCAAGAGGGAATCCACTTGTCCATAGGGGGATTCACCTTCAACAGCTTCACACACTCATTTGAAGGAACACAAGTTGCCTAGATGGTATAAAAATTTGTCATGAAGATGAAATTTAGTGATAGTCGCACCTGTTCCCAACAATTTCTAAGTGGTAGTGAAGTCAGGATCTCTCTTGTAGAGTTGGGGCCACTTGGATGCCTCATGGCCACACGAGTGGAGAACTGTGGTTAAGGATGCAGTTGGAGGTCGACTGAGATAGTTAGTGACATGATTGGTGCTCCATATATTATACTTGATGTTGATATGGAACGGTTGCAAGTATGTGGACTAATTTTGATGGTGGTCATTTTGCAATTTTCCTTGTGTTTGCATGAATTTTAGAGGCTTGTGATCAGTGTGGATGAATGTCTCCTTCCCGAGACTGTAGTGCTTCCATTGTTGTCAGGATTGTAAAATGGAATACATTTATTTTTCAGGGTGGGGTACTTACGAACGAGATATGATAGTGTAACACTATGATATATCACTGGATGACCATGTTGAGTGATAATTTCACCCAAGACAAAGTCTAAGGCATAGGTCTTAATCTCAAAAGGTTGTTGCATATCGGGTAAGAAGAGTATTGGATTTGAGCACAAGTGATTTTTAATCATCAAATGCTTGTTGTTGTTACTTCCCCTACATGAAATTTACCTTTCCACCACCCTCGGTCACTTGGATGAGGGCCTATGCAATATGAGAGAATCCTAACACAAACCTGTGATAGAAGTTGGCAAGTCCTAAGAAACTTCAAAGCTCAATTAGTGTGGTCAGGGTTGTCTAGTCATGAATGACTTAGATATTGGTTGGACCCACATGCACACCATGCTCATCAATAATGTAGCCTAGGTATTGGACTCTTTTCATGCAAAAGAATCATATTTCTTAGTTAGCATATAACTTATGTTGTCGAAGAGTGTGAAGGACCTACTAAATATGTTGCAAGTGTTCTTCCCAATTATTTTTGAATATGAGGATCTCATCTAGATATAACACCAAAAAATAATTGGTGAAAGGCCACAATATATCATCCATTAATCTCATGAAAGTTGTTCGAGCATTTTTCAAACCAAGGAGCATGACTAGCCATTTGAAAAAACCTTCTTTATACTTGAAAGTAGTATTCCATACATTATTTTGCTCTATTGGGACCTAATGGTAGCCAGACTTCAGGTCAATCTTACTTAAAAACTTGGCTCAGGTGAGATGATAAAGAAGGTCATCAATTCAGAGAATAGGGTACTGGTTCCTGACTGTGATTTTTTTTAGGGCCATGTAATCAATGTAGAGTTTCTAAGTCCCATCTTTCTTCTTCACAAGTACAATTGGGTTCCCACAAGGTGAGGATCTAGGTCGGATGTGCCCCTTTTGAAGAATCTATTGGATCTGTCACTTGATTTCCTCATTTTCCATCAGAGAGTGGTGATATAATTGACCATTGGGTAGAGGTGCACTAGGGGTTACATCGATTGAGTGCTTGAACCAATAGTGCAGTGGTAACTCGGTGGGTGAGGAGAAAATGTATTTTTGTTCTTCCATGATATTTTCCACCTGCTTCTACTATATGGAGAGGACCTATGCAGATGCCATGGATGTGGTTGTGACCTTTTGTTCACTTTGAGAGAGAATCATGAAGAAGACAAATTTCCCAGTCTGGAAAATGACCTTCCTGCATTGCTTAGCTGAGATCAAATAAATGGCAGTAGCCGGAGCTACCTCTAGTTTCTTGTACAATTTTCTACCAAAAGTAATAATAACACTACAAGGTATAGAATCATATACAACATGTCATTTCCACAAGTATGGTTGGCCTAAAATAACATCACAAACTTCAAGGGGGGGAATATCACACAATACCTCATCCTTGAAGGACTTGATGTCATAGGGAAGATGACATTGTTGGCTAACGCAAATATCTCTTTATTGGTGGAGCCACCTAATGGTCTAGGGTTGCAAGTGTGGTGTCATAAGCATGCTTCACCACTTGATGACCTATGATAAGATCATGTTATTTTCACTTTCACTATCGACAATGAAATGCAGCAGAGCACCCTTCACCCAAATCCATCTCAGAGATAAGTTTCCACCTTTCTAGCGAGTCATTCACTCTATATTTTTACATTTTCTGAACATTTCTCTCATTAATAGAAATTTTGTATTATTGTATCTATTTGTTTCTTGCAATATTTATGTGTAATTCATTGTTATAAATCTGTCTTAATTTCATTCTCAAAATAATATGGATCATTGACTATCTTCGATTGTTGGTCAAGTGTCTGACCGACTGAACCCAAAATATGTGTGATGAACCATCAATGCTTGATGTTCCAACATAAAATAGTTCTTGCACAGACCCTTGTTTTGAAACCCAGTACTCCTAGTTCAAACTGTGTGAACTTTGTGTATTTAAATCCAGTTTTGTTTTCACACAGTATTGTCACCATATTAAAAGAAATCAGCATACTCCATTCCATCCAGCTTTCCATTCATCAATATATGTAGTCTCAAGAAAAAATTGGAGAAATATTTGAAGGTTGTCCTATTGCATTAATATTTGCTTTCTTTTTTTATGGATTTCAAACCCATATCCTTCAAATCTAGTTAAATTTTTGTATGCTCGACTCTGCATGACTCAAGTAGTTGAATTAGAAGGAAAAGAAATGGAGTGTCATCCTACCATATATATGTTTTGATAATAAACCCTATCATGGGCCTTTACCCTCAATTTGAAGAGTTAATTTGTTATGGTCATCATATTGTCGAACCCTAAATTTTAAAATTATTGTGCATGACATGGGAAATTTTTTGTATCAATCCTAAGATTCAATGGGTTTTGTATACTTTTCCAGCTGATACCTTGACACATTTTTATATAGAAAAAGTTTGAATGTGAAGCCAACATTGATACTTCTTGCATGACTTGTAGACCCAAAAATTGTTGGAATACTGAGAGGGGGGTGAATCAGTGTTAATACATTTTAATCTTTTTTAACCACAATGTTTACTTTATGAGAATATTATCAATAACATTCCATATGAACAATATGCATAAGCAGTGAACAATAAGAAATCACACATAAACACAATACACAAGTATTTTATTTGGAAACCCAATGCAAGATAAAACCACATAATGCTTTTCTTATATTGTCAAAAGAAATACATTCATAGGAAGCACCAACTACCTTGTTTTCCAGCTACAGCTGGAAGGAGGATACAACCCCCTAGTTTCTCAAGTTCCAACCTAAACGAAGCTACAACTCCCTGATTCTTTGGCTCCAACCAGAAGGAGGATACAACCCCCTATGTTCTTCAACTAACACCGAAAGGTGCCTAAAACCACCTATCCTTGCCCCATACAACCACTCTGAAGTATAAGTGCCAAATAATTGATGAAACCATTGTCACTCTATCACTGTAATCCTATACCAATATGTACCGTCAACCTATAGTCAACCTATACCAATAACATGTATTCAACCTGTACCAATAACTTGTATTCAACCTGTACCAATAACGTGTACCAAAAAATTGTACCAATAATCTCCTTAACAGATCAGATCTAATAACATAGATCTCATACCCAATATCACAAGAATATAACTCAAATTGTGTGCAACTATGTCTCTCTATTCATGTGTCATACATATTCAAACAATAATAATCAAGTATTATAAACCCTCACATCAACCATATCAAACCCTCATTGTTATGCAACCTCAAACTGTACCAACAACTTCAGCAACACACCTCAACCAAAATCCCTTAATCATGTACCAAGAAATACAATATATTCCTCAACAATCAACCCAACAAGATGTACGAATGATAAATACCAATCATACCAGCATTGTACCTCTGTATATTTCTCTCATACAGTATGTACCATACATCCAATAGACTCTCTAGGGAAAATACTTAATCTCCCATGACCATATCTCATGCAAAACAACATCCAACTACACATAAGTATATAGCATACCTTTTGAACTTGTAGACAGATCTACTGTACTTGGTCACTATTGAACTTCTGGTAGCCTTTGCCTGTCCTCTACAACCTAAATCACCTCTCATCTTTAGGTCTGATAGTGCCTCGCGTGAGGTGGGCGAGGTGTCGAGTGGGGCCTCGTGTGATAGGCTCTATGCAACCCATGAGGGTGCCTCATGGGACGTCTATTTGGTGACCCATGAGGATGACCCTAACTAGGGTTTTTCGCGATATTTTCTCTCTCCATTGTGGCCATGAAACCTTGTCTTCACTCTACCTTCACTTCCTCAGACTTGTGCAAATTTATATAATACAACTTCCCTCTTTTAGGGATAACCCACTTTCAACTACTTTACCCACCTACAACCATTTTATCCATAAATAGTAAACTCAACACTTCTTGTTGCAACTAATTTATTTTTAATTATTTTCTTATTGCAACAACTTTACCCATGATTAACTCGTAGTTACAACCACTTTGAATAGTAAACTTCTTCTAGGAGATTCTAGAATAATTGACTTCTTTGACCTTCTAGGGACTTCTAGATAACGCATGAGGGTTCTCTAACTTCACTAATCCATATCTCCTCAACCATGAAGAACTATGTAATGTACCACATATCACCAAAAACAACATGGCATGTACTATCCATCCACGATAGTCGTATCTGCATATTTAATGATATTCATGTCCAAATACCTCGAACAAATGTGGGTTACTTAACCACATTTTTGAGGCTATCATATTTTGCTACCAAAATTGCTTCAAGGATTGACATCAATGAAAACCAACCCATTGTGTTTCATGTCCCTTTTCCAATAATTTTGGTTGAGTTGTCATTCCCAAATGTAACTGATCTGTATAGTTCCTTATTCAATGTTAGAAACCTATATATATCACCTATCATATTCTTTGAACAACCACTATCAACATACCATTCGCATCTCTTTTGTTTAGCTTGTAGTGAAAGTGTGCATTCTTCATTGTTAAATCGATCCTACTTTCTTATCCATATTCTTTGTGGTTCATGTCTGTGACTGTTGATATTATATTTTTATTCTCTAGAAGGAGAAATCAATCTACAATCCTTGGCCATCTGTCCAAAGTTGTTACATTTGTATCATTCTACTTCAGTTCTTAAATATTTGAATCTGATGTAGCTTCTTCTGTGTGCTTCATGAGATTTTCTTGAATAGTCCTCATAGTTATTTCTGATTTTTTTGTTGGCTCTACAATTCACAGCTTTATGCCCAAAATTATTACATGAATAACATAAACCAAGAAAAATAATTTGATACTTAGGGGAGGAATAACTTTTGAAAGGTGTTGTGCTTTTGAATCCTTCTTCTTCTCAGGATCTCTCCATTGCTGGTTGTTGTTGATTCTGATATCTGAACCTTTTGGGTGGTGCAGAGCCTCTAACTATTCCTGCATAGATTCTTTGTTCTACTACCTTGGATCTTGAGCCTTTCTCTTTCTGACTAATCCTAATCCATATTTTTCATGGTATGATCTTTGACTAATAATGATTTTTTCCAATACTCTAGTGCTATTCTGCTACATATCCTGCTTCTGAAGATCTTTCCTCAAAGTGATTATTTCTACTACCAATCTTTCAATCCTCTTGTCCTTTTCATCTAATTGAACTCTGAGTGCCTCTTTCATTCTTTTTTATTCTTCCACTTGGATATTAAACTTCATTATCATTGCTCAATTTCCTCGGAATTGGAGTTGTGAGATCCTTATTTCTCTTTTAGTTCTTCCTTGAGGGATTTTATTTTCTTTCTTTCAATCCTTGGCTCTTCTAGAGTAATGATTAATTCTTCTATGAGGTCAACTTATCCTTATTCCACAAAATCTTCCTCAGAACCATGTAATTCCATGAAGAGTACCATTTCTATATCGTTGTCATTGTATTCTTCCTCTTTTGTTGATGAACTATCTTCCTTGGTGCAAAGACTTTTCTTAAAAAAAAAAATGTTTCTTGTATTCTTTTGATTTTTCTTCTTCTTGTTATGATCTTATTCTTCGTCACTTCATTTTTTCTTATGAGGACATTTAGCAAAAAAATGACCAATACCACCACAATGAAAACATTTCAATGGAAGCATACCTTTATATCTGTTGGATCCCCCTTTTAACTTCCTGGAGAAGTTTTCCATTTCTTCATCATTTTCGGAATCATCGTTGCAACTACTATCTGACTTTATCTTTTGCTTGTTCCTTTTCTTTGTTTTATTGGATGCTTTGAATGTTTCTTCCTTTGTAATGGGGTTCTCCTATTTTGTTATCATTTCACAGGCTGTGAGTATCACATGTAGCCCATCCACGATCAAGGTGTTTAGGTCTATTTTTTTTTTCTAAAGAAAAAAAATTTGGATCAATCTCATAGGTAAAGACCTGAGTACCTTTTGAACAATGATTTTTTCCTTCATTTATTCTCCCAGACCTGAGTACCTTTTGAATAGGCTACAATTTCTTCGTCTTCCTTCCTTTTCAATTTTTCAAACTTAGCTCTAAAGTTTTGGAGTTTATCTCCCTTGACTTTAGCATCTCCTTCATAAATATTTTGAAGCTTATCCCAGAAATCTTTAGCAGAGTCAAAATGCATAAATTTAACAAATAATGGATTAGAAAGATTGTTCAAAATAGTACCTTTAACCTTTGAATTGTTTTCTTCTAGTTTATTTTCATTCTTGTTTGTTGGGGGAGTATTTGGTGCTTTGTATCTACTATTGCTCGCCATACATCAAATCCATGTGCCTGTAAAATATTTTCATCCTTATATTCTATAACCCATAGTTCTGACCCTCAAACATTGATGCTCCAATATTAGCATATTCCATGATCTCCATCCAGTGGTTAGACTACTTCTTGAAGGACCTGCTCTGATACCAATTGTTGGAATACTAAGAGGGGGGTGAATCAATATTAATACTTTTTAATCCTTTTTAACCACAATGTTTACTTTATGAGAATATTCTCAATAACATTCCATATGAATAGTATGAATAAACAGTGAACAATAAGTAATCACACATAAAAATAGTACACCAATATTTTATGTGGAAACCCAATGCAAGAGAAAACCATGGAATGCTTTTCTTATATTGTCAAAAGAAATACATTCATAGGAAGCAACAACTTCATTCTTTTCCAGTTGCAACTGGAAGGAAGATAAAAAACCCCTAGTTTCGTAGGCTCCAACGTGAAGGAATATACAACTCCCTGATTCTTTGGCTCCAACCAAAAGGAGGCTAAAACCCCCTATGTTCTCTGGCTACAACTGGAAGGTGGCTACAACCACCTATCATTGCCCCGTCCAACCACCTTGAAGTATAAGTGTCAAATAAATGATGAAACCATTGTTACTTTCTCACTGCAAACCTGTACCAATAGATACCAACAACATTGTTTTTTCATACTTGAGTTAAAATAGTCATTGCTAGATTGTCTCTTGCAATTCTATCTAGACTTTAGCAAATTTATTTGAAGATATTATTATCACTTTGTTGTAGACATATATTATTGTTTATTGTTGTAATTAGGGAAAACAAGATTAACTTTATTTTACAACATATTATTGGGCTTGTATCTTTGTTTTCCTTATGTCTTGAGCAGGTACCATCACTCCTTGATTTTTTTTCTATACAGTGGCACATCTCCTACCATATTGTTGGAGAAATTTCTATTTTCGACACACTAATTCAGTGGGAGTTAACTGACTAGTTCTATTTAGACTTTCTATTTTTACCATCATTGTTATGCATGCATGCATTCCTGAGGAAAGATAACTGCTTGATTTATTTTTTTAATTATGGAATGTTTTTCCTTATATATGAGTGTATTTCACTCATTCATTGCATCATATTGATCACAATCTATGTATCAATCATCAGCTCATTGGAGTAGTGTGAATATATTTTCTCATTCTTCCATATTCAATCTCTCTTCCTTTCTTGATAATATTTGTTTGTACTTTCTTTATCTAGATCTCCTGTGTAGGTTTCCATCAAAATCTAACATGGTATCAGAGCTATGTTGCTTGGAGCAACACACACAAGCCAAAGAATAAGGAAAATCAGGGTTTCGGTGAGCTAAATCCGTGGTCATAAATTTTAGCAGTTATTCCTCCCAAATTATTATGTTTTTTAGGAAACGGCCCATGATGAAAATAAATCGGCCCATTTTGGAAGTGGGTTTTCAACCGTTTGGCGAGATTATTTATCGTTTGCTCAAAAAGTGATCCGCAAGATAGCCTCCTGAAACTGATACGAATCTATGGCCAGACCTTTCCACATTCATTGCTCCCAAAATATTACGTTTTGGAGGGAACAGTCCACAAAGAAAGTAAATCGGCCCATTTTGGAAGTGAGTTTTCAACCATTTGGAGAGATTCATCACCATTTTCTCAGAAAGTAAGTTGCAAGATCATCTCCTGAAACTGATATGAATTTTTAATTTCTTAATTTTTCACTTGCAGATTGAGAGTAAATTTTTAGGGGTTCTTGGAATCAGTGGGAGAGACGGATATGAAAACTATTATACAACCAAACTTGGTGGTAATCCTGACACCATACAATTATTTTTATTGGAAGCCCAAGGTAGAATTCCAACTTAGAAGGAAAGGATTGTATAATTTGACGATAGCGACAGAAACAGAACCTACATCAGTGATTGAGAAGATGAGATGGGTGAACCATAAGGATGAGGCCATAGGACTACTTCTTGAGTTAATATCCACTAATTTGTGGTTTCATGTTGTTGCATGAAAGACTCCAAACAAGATCTGGACCACCTTGGAAGGACTCTTTGGAAAGCAGAATGAGATGCGAGGTCGTATGCTTGAGGTAGAGTTGAATACCTTAGACCCTAAAAGTTTTGATAATATACAAGATTTTTTTACTAAATTCAAATCTTTGCTATTAAGCTTGGGTGAATGTGGTATTGATAAGTCTACACAAGAGAAACAACTTATTCTAACAATCTTGGCCAAGCTATGACCATAATACACTATATATGTCTCTAATTTCCATTCTGGCAGATGCCTTTTTGGAATAAATTGGAAAATGCCTACATTGGCTCAATTCATTGAGTCTCTTACACAAGAGTAGACAAAACTCATACATATGGGCCTCATGAAAGATCCCAAATCACATGCACTCACCATGTAGGATGGAAAAGGGTCATTCAATCAAAATAGGAAGGAGGGATATTCCAAATCCTTTAATGATTCTTCAGGTTCCAAAGACTCTTCAGATTCCAAGAAGAAAAAGAAGGGAAAGCAATGCACTTACTACATAAAACGAATCATGAAGAATCCACATGCATGAAGAAACAGATCGATCTTATGGCACATGCACTTCAGCAGAACAACCTTGGAAACTTCATTCCAGAGGGAGTCAAGAAGAAGAAGGAAGAAGATCATGCTCCTAGGAAAGGTAATCATCATGCTCTTGTTGCAATTAATTCCTCATATGATTCATGGATTATAGATTCTGGTGCAACCCATCATATGGCATATAAAAAGGAAGTTTTCTCTTCCTTGATTCCATGCTCAAGACCCCCTATTCTCATGGGGGGTGATACTCCAGTAGCAGTAGTAGGAGAAGGGAGAGTGGAACTCCACAATGGCAGTTTTGAGAATGTTTTACATGTTCCAAATCTTTCTATGAATTTGCTCTCAGTTTATCATATCACTCAGAAAGGTAAAAAGGTTGAATTTACATTAGATTCAGTTTCATTAACTAACATGCATGACAATTCCATCATTGCAATTGGTGAGGTGGATCACAAATCAAGGTTGTATAAATTCACTAAGTTTTTTGACGATGACTCCTCTATTCTACTTACACATAAGGAGAGTAATTTTCATGCACCTCCGGTGCAACATGCATATACTCTTGTTCTTCCCTCAGTTTCATACATCCGAGATGATTTCATACACTTAGATTATGTACATGGAAATAAGAAGGTAGTACATCCAGATAAGAAGCTAGCGCCGAAGCTTCAGTAGATGCCCAAGAAGGCACATACCACACTTCAGGAAGCAGGCAACCTTGCAGGGAATCCATTGGATTCGAGGAGGACTCGATCTCAACATGAGGAGCCTTCTCATGTATTTTTAGCTTCAGAACCTACGATGTCCATGTATTTCTATATGGTTCAATCTATTGATCCACAGAACTACAATAGGGTCGTGGTAAATCCATTATGGCAAGCATCCATGTAGAAGGAGTATGAATCACTCCTATAGAACCAAACTTGGAATTTGGTTCCACATCCACCAGAAAGGAATATTTTCAGGTGCAGATGGGTCCACAGAATCAAGAACTACAAGGCCCAACAGGTTGCCAAAGGACTTCATCAGATCCATAAATATTTCTACATCTTCACGAAGACTTTCAATGAGCAGAAGTTTTAGACTTTGCGAGATCGTCTTGCAGTGAAGAACACAGTTGCCTAGCAACTGTCATTTTCTTCTTTTGATACATTATCTTTTGAGGGAGGGGGGGTTGTTCCCACGTGGTTTTCCCTCTTTCCTCACTTTTATTCAGTGTTCATTAATTTCTTTGTACATGAGTACCTAAAATTTCCTAGTAGACCGGACTCATTTTTTACTCCATAGTGATGTTCAAGGGGGGTGTTGGAGAAATTTCTATTTTCGACACACTAGTTCAGTGAGAGTGAACTGACTAGTGCTATTTAGACTTTCTATTTTTACCATCACTATTATGCATGCATGCATTCCTAACAAAAGCTAACTACTTGATTTCTTTTCTTAATTATGGAATGCTTTGCCCTATATATGAGTGTATTTCACTCATTCATTGGATCATATTGATCATGATCTATGTATCAATCATCAGCTCATTGGAGTAGTGTGAATATATTTTCTCATTCTTCCATATTGAATCTCTCTTCCTTTATTGATAATCTTTGTTTGTACTTGCTTTAGCTATATCTCCTGTGTAGGTTTCCATGAAACACTAACACATATACCATACTCTTTTCAAGCCCTTCTTACCTTCCATCATTGACTCTTCATCATCTTTTCACTTTCCATCTCATTCCCACCAGGGTCATCGAGATTCCCCCCTTGAGGTGATCAATTCATCTCTAAAGTGATGGGAATACCTATATGATCTAGGAGGATCTACAACGGAAAAAATTCAAAGTCCTCAAATATCAAAAAAAATAGTGCCAAAGTCAAAGTGCTCGTTGTAAGCTTTCCAAAGGTGCAAACAACACCTCAAACGAAGCTAGAATGAAGAATTTATGGCCATTAAAAGTCAACATGTTCATACAAATGACATAATCAACTGTCTGTACATGGTGATTTCATCATGACATCATGTTGATGTCAACAGGGTGATGTGGTAGCACAACAAGCTTCCATGTGTCACCTATTTTTGGCATTTTGGATTATCAAATGAGCTAGTAAAAACATACCATGTGGCATCCCCAAGAAGTCCAACATGGCACCACCTAGAGGCCTTCATGTGGCAGCCTAATTGAGTGACAAGTGGCATTGTTGACGGAGCATGTGCAGAGAATTAAAGAGCACCACGTGGCCTAATTAGTGGCTGCCACGTGGCATCCCTGAAAATCCCAATGAGGGTTGGGTAAAAACAAATTAAATATATATATATATATATATATATATATGTTCGTTGGCCAATGGCCCACCAAATCCGGTGGTCATATTTTTTGAGATCCCTCCAAGTACCAAAACCGACAACAACATTAAGAAGGGCCTAACCGTGCACCTGTCCAATCCAAACCAAATCGGCTAGAGTTTTAAATTAATGTTTGAATATTGTATGGTTGGGGTATAATATGGATTTTGATCCATATATAATACATAGTTACAACCAATATTAAAAATGGGGGGTCTACGGGTTTGACCCTGTGACCTCCCCCCAACCGACACCTTAACATAGTAACAATTGCCAACGAGCTAATGAGTGAACTTGGAAAGCCCGCCCACACAAATTATTAAAAACCCACTTTTTCCTGAGTACAGAAAGAGGGGGCACAGGAGGCCATACAAAGGCATGGAATTCGATACAAAGAAGTCATTTATTAAAGGCCAATGGCAGGCAAACCGAGATGAAGATCCTAGGAGGGCTTGGGATGAGTAGTGTCATATTTGGATGATTTGACAGTTGTTTCTACACGTTTTCTCACCACAAGTCCACCGGTGATGTCTATTTCTACATCTGGGAAACATATATGAAGGTCATTTTCAAACTAGAGGTATAATGATGTATTTATGCCAAATTTATTATTGAGAATAATATAAAGCATCTCCACTTTGAAGCAGGGCTCGGAGACTTACTCCGTGTTGGACAAACTCTGTTATCAAGATATTGTGTTATTGTCTCATTTCTCTTCTTTTCTCCATATTTCTTCCTTATTTAAGTAATGTTGCATATAAACTTTGATTCATACTCTTAATACAATTTATGTAATTTCATCTATGAAAATATCCAAGGTCATGTTGGTATTAGAGAAATATTCTTTGACTTGAATTGCGAGTGAGAATGCTTACCAGGGCCAAGCTCAAAGAAGGTGAAGGAAAACTAAAGAATTTCAACCCATAGATTGGACGTGCAACTCGAGGAAGGAAAATGGATGATGATGAGAGGTGCGTCGAGCATGAGCATAAATTTCATAATATCTTCTATAGGATGTCAGATATGGTAGAAAAATTGTATTCAAATTACAAGAAGATAATTGCAAAGAAGGAGAAGAAGAAGAAAGTTAAATAAGAGGATAATGCTTCAATGAGCCATGGAACTGGAGGGGATCCTCCTGAGCCTCCATCACCATATTCAAGTTCAATCTCTTCTTCCTCTTCCTCTCATTCTCATCATTCTCAGCATTCTCATCATTCTAGTTTTCATTCAAGTACTTCTAAAAATCCATTGTTGAAACTAGATATGAAATTTAATTTTCCTATGTTTAATGGAGAAGCTAATCTAGATAAGATTAATAATTGGATCAAACGAATCAAATTTTACTCTCATATAAAACATATTGAAGAGGAAGAGGCAAAGATATCGTTGGCTTCTCTTCAGCTAGAAGACACAACCCTTGTTTGGTGGGAGAGAAAACTTTAGAAAGGGAGTAAGCATAATGGTAAACTCCTTTCTTCATGGTCTGAATTAACATCTGCGTCGAAAAATCAATTTTATCCACTGGGTTATGTTCAAAATTCCATTATGGAATGGAAAAATCTAAAACATTGTAAAGGTCAGAATGTTCAGAGTTTCACAGAGGAATTTACAAAACAAGCACTTGCATTAAACGTTCCTTTAGATTCTCATGAAACTTTTATAAAGTCTATTGGTGCACTCTAGAGTTAAGTTCGACATACATTGTTATTATGTAACCCCATAAACTTATATGAATTGTGTATGCAAGCAACTGATCTAAAATTGAAGAAGACTTGAAAAACTTGAAAATTTATTGCAAGTGAAATGTTATGTGTTTGAAGCAAATGGATCAGTTTGCAACACATAAATTAAAGGATTACTTATGCAAATTACACATAGACAGCAGCATAATGATTGAACATAAGCACATAAACACAGCAACTTGATAAAGGAGTTCACCCCTCTTATGGGCTACATCTCCTGGTCCAGTTTCCAATGGTTTATTATTATTAATTGCTCAAAAGTGATCAAAACCATGTCTTACAATGCTCAAACTGACAAACCGACTGCTCCAATGGCTTCCCAGCGTCCCAAAACCCTTATCTAGGCTCTTTCGGCACCTCAATCGATCGAAAAATGAGAAAGATAGGCCTCCTAGAAGTCCCTCCTTCAATCTTGTTGTCTCTGCATCTACAAAACCCACCCTCTCTGAATGAACCTGGCTCACACGCTCATTTAAGCGCAAAAACCCAGCATCAAATGCAACCACGCCAACAGTGCAAACCGTAGAATGGTTAAGGGCGCACCAGCCCCTAACCGCCTCGACACCTGGGCGTATGGCGCATATGACCACGCTCTTGGAAAATAAGTGGTTATATAGTTGCAACGGGTGTAACCAAACCCCCCGTGCTCTGATTTGTGGGCACATGGCAATACAAATATACAACCCCGTGATCGGGGGCTCCACACATTGTAAACCCCGCGCGCATTGATACATTATAATACACGGTTATGGTTAATACAATACAATTCGCGCCACATTTTAATATATGGTCATATGTGTATAATGAAACCTCGGGTCGGGGCTAGGCCNGCAAACATAAATATATGTAAACACATATGCCTATCAAGCAACAACTCGTGGCCCATTGGTCGGGCGGTCGTGCGAAGGTGTTAGGTGTTGGGGAGGTCCGAGGGTCGAACCCCGTGGCCTCCAATAAATTTTACATATGACACCAATAACCAAATAATGAGCAACATGTGGCACCCTCGGGTTGGGACACGTGTCCTCACACCATTTTCCAGCTACATGACACGTGTCACTCTCGGATTCGATGGTCATCAACCAACAAAAAACCTGCCACGTCACCACTGTACGGCCGTACGATCTGTATGGTCCTGCCATGTCAGACTGTACGGACTATACGGACTAGTACAGTCAACATCAAAAAAAAATTGCCTGTTTGGCTTGGCGAACAGATTGCGATATCTTCTCCATACGGAGTCCATTTGACAAAGTAAATATACCACCTAAATCAGGAAGACGAGACAGACACAATGACACTGTTTTCGTCGCATTCCGAGCACTTTGAAATTTGAGAAAAATTTGATCCCTTGATCACACCTCCCCATTGGGAAGCTTTTGGACCTCCAAAAGACTATCTCAGTCTATATGAAGATGAGGGTAAAGTTCCCTCACCCTTCCAACCTCAATCCACTTGGCCTTGCTTGGATTCATCCCTTTAAGACCAACTCGCAAATACTCCACATTTCCTCGCTTCGAAGTTCGCATCCTCCTGTCAAGGATGGTGTCTTCCTGTAGTTCTGTTAGATACTCTGGAGAAAAATCATCTATGGAAGGAATATGAACATTCTCTCCTTGATCATCAATCAATGGAGGCTCATACAACTTCAAATTCTCAACATTAACAACTGCATACATCTGCATATAAGGAGGCAAATCTAAACGAAAAGAATTGTTACCAATC
>ML777270.1:207879-223793 GCA_009831015.1 Picea engelmannii
CTTAGTGTGAGCTCTGACAACATACTCAACCCCATCTTTAAACAAATGATACTTATTCTCCTGACGATAGAAAATAGCTTTCCTATCATACAAATAAGGACTTCCCAAAACAATACCACATATATCCAACGGAATCACATCAAGTTCTACTTCATCAATGAAATTTGCAGTTATAGAAAACCTAAGTTTACACTTCCTGGTTACTTGTAACTTAGCATTATCACATATCCAACCAAGAGGGTATGGCTTAGGATGTGGACTTGTTTCCAACTTAATTTTCTTAACAGTCTCTTCAGAAAAAAGATTTTCTTGTGATCCTGAATCAAATAACGTGTCTATCTTAGTATGTTTTGAAGCAACCCTTATATGAAAAAGTTTAATTCTCGTTTTCTCTTGTTGAGTTACATCGACATTAGTATTACTTGAAGAGCTAGTACTTGCAACATAATTATTACCTTGGTAACCCATGGCTGTGATCTTCGTCTCATCACCAGAATTTGAACCCAAGTCTTGTAGAACAGTCGCAACAGTCTTTGACTTCCCTTTGCCGTTGTTGCCAAATTTTTTGGGTCTTCTTTCAGGATGAAGCTTCCAACAGTGGTCTTCATCATGGCCATCTTTTGAACAATGTTTACATGTGAACTTTTCTCCCTCCTTCTTCACAGCAGCATTCTTCCTGCCATCGCCTTTGAATTTCTTCTTCCCTTTATCTCCCTGGTTGTATGTCTTCTTGAAACCCTCATGAGTATCGTTCCTTCCCCTTGCTTCCAAATGAGTAGCATGTACACAAACCTCATCTAGATTCGTAGGATTAAACATGAGTATAGTATGCCTTAAATAACTATGCAAAGCACCTATATATTTGAGCAATGTTTCCTGTGAAGACAAATCAACTCCCAAAACCAAATCTCTTCTCCTAAATTCCTGAGTAAAACTTTGTACATTTTGTCCTTTAGCTTGTCTAAGATTCTTCCATTCCATGGTTTCCTTTTGTTTATATGCCAATGGATAAAATTGTTTTTTAATTTCTATAATGAAATCATTCCAAGAAAGCAAAATTTTTCCATGTTTTTTCATTTCCTCCTGTGTCTTAGATTCCCACCAAATAAGTGTTGAACCATCTAATCTTAATGAAGCAAGTTGAATTTTTGTTTCATCATCTTGAATCTTTTGTATTCTAGAATAGACTTCAATTTGACGTATCCAGTTATCTAACTTTTCAGCGTTAACTTCTCCATTATAAATTGGCAACTCAAATTTTATATCAAGATTTAATGAAGGAATTTGTGAAGGAGTTTTACCATGCCCATTCGGAAGATGTTTCGAACTAGTAGAAGAAGAAGAAGAAGAAGATGATGGAGGTGGAGAGGGTGGTGGAGAAGCACCATTCCCTCCATTTCCATCTGGATTTTTGTCACCACCGCCTCCCTTATGCATTGAAGGGTTGGAGCCTTCACCCTGTGACATTATGTTCCATTCCATCAAGATCTTCATCACATCTCTCAACTCTATGACAGCCTTTCTGAGATATTCTTCTTCAGCCGGAACACGTTCATGACTTTCTGCATGAGCCATGCTTGGTGAATGTCTCTCTGAAATTTGCGGTGAATGAATATGTTTCCTCCTTGTCGGATAAGAACTTGGCTCCACAAGTTGAACTTCTCCTCTTGTGAGTTTCAACCTTGTGAGCATCAGAAACAAAACTTGCAAACAATCAAGTCTTCAAAACCAGTGCTCTGATAGCAACTTGACCTAAAATTGAAGAAGACTTGAAAAACTTGAAAATTTATTGCAAGTGAAATGTTATGTGTTTGAAGCAAATGGATAAGGTTGCAACACATAAATTAAAGGATTACTTATGCAAATTTTACATAGACAGTAGCATAATGATTGAACATAAGCACATAAACACAACAATTTGATAAAGGAGTTCACCCCTCTTATGGGCTACATCAACTGGTCCAGCTTCCAATGGTTTATTATTATTAATTGCTCAAAAGTGCTCAAAAACATGTCTTACAATGCTCAAACTGACAAACCAACTGCTCCAATGGCTTCCCAGCGTCCCAAAACCCCTGTCTGGGCTCTTTTGGCACCTCAATCGATCGAAAAATGAGAAAGATAGGCCTCCTGGAAGTCCCTCCTTCAAGCTTGTTGTCTTTGCATCTACAAAACGCACCCTCTCTGAATGAACCTGGCTCACACACTCATTTAAGCGCAAAAATACAGCACCAATGGTGCAAATCGTAGAACGGTTAAGGGCGCGCCAACCCCTAACTGCCTTGGCACCTGGGCATATGGCGCATATGACCGCGCTCTTGGCAAATAAGTGGTTATACGGTTGCAACGAGTGTAACCAAACCCCCCACGCTCTGATTCGTGGGCACATGGAAATACAAATATACAACCCCACGACTGGGGGCTCCACACATTGTAAACCCCGCGTGCATTGATACATTATAATACATGGTTATGGTTAATACAATAAAATTCGCGCCACATTTTAATATATGGTCATATGTGTATAATGAAACCTCGGGTCGGGGCTAGGCCCCGGCCCGACCCCCCCGCGCCAATGTAAACAATGCAAACATAAATATATGTAAACACATATGCCTATCAAGCAACAACTCGTGGCCCATTGGTCGAGCGGTCGTGCGAAGGTGTTAGGTGTTGGGGAGGTCCAGGGGTCGAACCCCGCGGCCTCCAATACATTTTACATATGACACCAATAACCACATAATGAGCGACACGTGGCACCCTCGAGTTGGGCCACGTGTCCTCACACCATTTTCCAACTACATGACACATGTCACTCTCGGATTCAACGGTCATCAACCAACAAAAACCTGCCACGTCACCACTGTACGGTCGTACGGTCTGTACGGTCCTGCCACGTCAGACTGTACGGAATGGTACAGTCAACATCAAATTTTGTTTGCCTGTTTGGCTTGGCGAACAGATTGCAATATCTTCTCCATACGGAGTCCATTTGACAAAGTAAATATACCGCCAGAATCAGGAAGATGATACGGACGCAATGACACTATTTTCGTCGCATTTCGAGCACTTTGAAATTTGAGCAAAATTTGATCCCATGATCAGCAACTCACCTTGAGAACAAGGGAAAGAATGTACATGAATACCAAAGAAATTTTCCAAGTTCAAGGACAACAAATTCAAAGGAAAGAGAAAGGAAAAGAAGGAATCGACAACAAAGAAAGAGGAATAAAATCCCTCTTGCACACATTGCAAGAATATGGGCATGATGATGAGCACTGCTAGAAGCTACACCTAAATCTAAATCCAAAGAGATTTGGAGGAAAAGGGAAGCCAAAAACGATTGCAACAATGAAACAAGACCCCGATTCTAATTCAGGAGATGAGGAGAGGATTAAAGCCGTGCGAGTATAAGGTAAAATTTCATTTCATGTTGGTTCAAGTTCCACTAATACATCTCCTGATCATGAAAGAAGAAGAAGTGAATTATTTCATATTCGAGTTGTATCTAAACACACAAATATTGACACTCTATTTGATCCTGTTTCTCAAGTAAATTTGATCTCAGAAACTATTGTTTAAAAGTTGGGTCTAAAAACAAAATCTCATCCAAACCCTTACCCTCTTGGTTGGGTAACTGATAATGCAAAACAGAATGTTACCAAGAAGTGTAGGGTTAGATTTTGTTTTGCTTCAAAGTTGATAGATGAGGTCAGTTTAGATGTTGTCCCAATTGATATATGTAGAATAGTTTTGGGAATCCCATTCCTTTATGATAGGAATGTAATCTTCTTTATAAATGAGAATAAATACCATCTCACAAAAGTGGAGTGAAATACATTGTAAGGGATCACAGTATGAAAACAAACACAACTCTTGTTAGTGCTAGCCACATGAAAATACTCATAAACACTAATAATAAATATGTACTCATGGTTGTAAGGTAAAAAGATGCTAAGACATATGATGCTTTCAAGGAATCTGATCCCTTCCACAAAGATGAAATGATTGATGTTATATCTAACTATGATGAAATATTTCATAAATCAGGTAGATTGCCTCCTAAGAGGAAGATTCAGCATGAGATACATCTTCAACAAGATGTCCCTCTTCCAAATGTGGGCATGTACAGGATGTCAACTATGGAAATGGCAGAAATCAAGAAACAGGTACAAGACTTATCGGACCAAGGAGTCATCTGACCTAGCTCGTCTCCTTATGGTTATTTGATCGTGTTGGTGCCAAAGAAGGATGGAACATGGCGAATATGTGTTGATTATTGGGCTCTCAAAAAGATCACCATAAATAACCGGTACCCTTTTCCTTAGATAGATGACTTGTTCGATCAGCTGAAGAATGTACTGTACTTCACCAAGTTGGATTTAAAGAGCGAATACCACCAAGTCAGAATTGCAGAAGTCGACACATGGAAGACTACCTTCAAAAAAAAGTAGGATCTTTTTTAATGGATTTTGATGCCATTTGGGATTTTTTATTCTCCAACGACATTCATGCGAGCCATTAATAATATTTTTAGGCCTTTCCTTGATGATTTTTTGATCATATACTTAGATGACATTCTTGTTTTTAATAAGACTTGGAGTGAACATGTAACGCATGTAAAGAGAGTGTTGGATGTCCTTAAAAAGGAATATTTGTATGTGAAATTGTCAAAGTGTGACTTTGGCAAAACATCATTAGTTTACTTGGGTCATATTGTAGGAGGTGGTCAACTAAAGATAGACCCCTCCAAAGTTGAAGTCGTTGTAAAATGGCCTAAGCCAACATTAGCTACATAGGTTAGGAGTTTCTTAGGGGCATTTCAATACTAGATATAGTTCATTGCAAACTTCTCCTACATTACATCACCTTTACATGCCTTAACCAATGTGAAACAAACCTTCCAGTAGGGAGGAAAACAAATAAATGTCTTTGACACATTGAAGAGAAAGATTAGCACCGCACCAATGCTAGCTCTACCTGACCTACAACAACCATTTGAAATAAAGACTAATTTCAATGCCTATTCCATGGGAGAAGTCCTAATGCAACAACATAAGCCTATTTGCTTTCATTATGAAACTTTTTCTAAGGTTGTTTGTAATTATCCTACATAGGACAAAGAACTATATGCATTGGTACAAAGCATGAAGAAATGGAAACACTACTTAATGGGAAAGGAAACAATCATACACACTGATCACCAACCATTTCAATATCTCCAGTCATATACCAAGCTATAGCAGTCAAGACACTACAGGTGGATGGGATTCTTACAAGAGTTACATTTAGTTATCAGATATAAGAAGGGTACAAGTAACAAAGTTGCGAACATGCTTTCTAGACCTCCTATTTTTGCATCCATTGTTTTAAAGAATGTTTCCTTAGATCATGAGAGTTATATTGAACAATATGTTAATGATGAAGATTTCAAGGATGTGTATGAGAGGCTAACTCGTGGTTTGTAGGTGGAGAATTTTTATGTGTAGGATAAATTACTCTACCATGCGGGAAAGCTTGTATTCCAGTCAATGAAAGAGTGCATGTAATCAAGGAAACACACACTTCCATTGTATTTGGGCATTTTGGGGCAGGTAATACTATGGCACATTTGCATAGGTTTTTCTATTATCCTCGAATGAAATAAATTGTAACCAAATATGTAAAGGGGTGCTTGTTGAGCTCAACTTGTAAGCCCGCTAATAGAAAATTGGGGTTGTACACACCACTTCATGTTCCTTCTTATCCTTGGGAAAGTATTTCCATGGATTTTGTAGGGGGGTTCCTTTGTCAAAAAGAGGTCATGACTACTTGTATGTAGTATCGGATAGGTTTAGCAAGATGTGTGTCTTGATGCCATGTAAAAATAAGATCATTGCTAAGAAAATTGCTTACCCTTTCTTTCAGCATGTACGTTTCCACTTTGGACTCCCCACATCCATTATCTCGGATCAAGACACTCGACTCCTTGGATATTTTTGGAAAATCTTGTGGACAATGATGGATACTAACATGAAGAGAAGTATCGCTTTCCATCCATAGACCGACGGCTAGATAGGGGTTGTAAACCAAATAGTGGTTCATTTGTTTCGAGGCTACTGCAACAAACATACCAAGTTGTGGGATGATCATATATAGTATGTCTGGCATGCATACAACCGATCCTCGCACTCTTCCACACAAAGTTTACCATTCGAGACATGTTTAGGGTATTTACCTAAGGCTCCCTTGGACTTGGATTTTAGAAAAGACGTCGGCTCAAGTGAACAAAGAGATGAAGATAGAGCCTGAAAGTTCATTCAAAGGTTCTAGCAGGTACATCAGACATTCTGAGAATAGTTGGAAAAGAGTCAAGTAGAGCACAAAACTTGCCATGACAAGCACAAAGTTGATCACTAGTTTCAAGTGGGATATAAAGTGTGGCTCCACATCAGCAAGGATGGGTTGAAGGGAGAAGAAAAAAATATCAAGCCCATTAGATATGGACCCTTCACCATCTTGGAGAAAATTGGCAAAAATTCCTTTCACCTCAATATACCACCATACATGAAGATATACTCAGTTGTAAACATAGATAACCTAAAACTTTACGAGCCTCCAATGATCATTGATCGGCAGGAGAGTGTTTCAGTACCTTCAGTGGACAAGTTTTCTCCTAAGCACTTCGACAAGTTGAAGGAAGATATCATCCTAGATAGAAGGAAGAGTACTTCACATAGGGGTGATGAAGAATATCTTCGAGTGGGCCTGAAGGGCACACATCTAAGTAAAGCATGGTGGATTGAGAAAGAGAAAGTCAGGGAGCAATTCCCCCACCTTCTTGTTTATTCATGAGAATTTTGGATGCCTAAAGGATTCTTAGTGGGGAGGAATGATCCAGAAGGATATACAAGGGAAAATATTCAAATTCCTCAAATCTCAGCAAAAATAATGCCAAGTCAAAGTGCTCATTGCAAAATTTCCAGTGGTGCAAACGGCACCTCAAATAGAACAAGAATGAAGAAGTTATGGCTAGTCAAACTTTTCGTCAACCCAGTCAAAGTCAACTTTTCAATACATTTGATGTCATCACCAGTTCATATAGGGTGATGTCAATAGGATGTCCTGGAAGCACCACAGGCTGCCATGTGTCACCTATTTTTGGTATTTCAGGTTGCCAAATGAGCCAGTAAAAACATTCCATGTGGCACCCCTAGGAAGCACATGTTGGGTATGTACTATATTCTTTGAGGGGGGGCGCTAGGCCCCCCTTGGGGGGTATAAGAGGGAGAAATCCCCCTCATGCAAAGGTTCAGGGGAAACACCCCCGAGAAAAAAAAATTCCTCAAGAAACATGTCGCATTTTTGTCTCCTCTTTTGTGTTGCCTCGATTTTCTTGTCCATTGTTGGGCGGTTTTTCGACACATGGTTTTTTTCCGATGGTTTTCTATTTCCGATTAAGGAATTATGGTTTTCCACTAATCCAGGTCATTGGGTTAGGGTTTTGGATGCGATTGGATCCTATATGTATATTGTATTGTAAACAATGTATCACTATGAATGTATATAGAATATGTTGGTTTTCCCGGTTTGGGTTTCCAGGGGAAAAATCTTTGTGTAATGTTTGTATTTGTCATTGTATATTTTATGTTCTTTTACTGAAAATTTATTTGCAGTAAATATTATACAAGGTTAAAATCTACATTTGGTATCAAATCTTTGTTGGCTTCAGGGGGATACCTTTATGGTCAAGGGTTTGGCTCGGGACTGTGATAAGCCTTGTTATAGTGGGATACTTGCGGTATTGATTTTTTAGGTGAAAAGAAATGGAGATTAATTCAAAAATGGATATTGAGAAGTTTAATGGGCAAAGTTTTGAGTTGTGGAAGCTCAAGATGGAAGATTTTTTGGTGGACATAGATCAGTGGATCGTGGTAGATCTAGGTACTGCACCTACAGTAACTTCAGCAAATGATTGGAAAAAGTTGGATCGGAAGGTGAAGAGCACAATTCGACTATGTCTCTCAGATTCAGTATTACTGAATGTTTCAGAGGAAGCTACAGCCAAGGATTTATGGAATAATTTGGGGAAGTTGTATCAATCTAAGTCCCTAGTAAATAAACTATTCCTAAGAAAGAAGTTGTATAACCTGAGGATGAGAGATGGAGACTCAATAGCATAGAATTTGAATGCCTTCAATACTATGGTAAGTCGGTTAGTACATGTTGAGATTAAAATTTAAGATGAAGATAGTGTATCAGTTTATTGTGTTATTTACCAAACTCATGGGATAGTCTAGTTATGGCCATAGGTAGTAATACAACTACCTTGAAGTTTGATGAAGTGGTGTCATCCTTACTGTCGGAGGAGATGAGATGGAATAATATGGAAGGACGGAGCATAGACGCATTATTTGCAAGAGGATGCTCCTAGGAAATAAATATATATAAGTTCTCAAGTGGGATATCTAAGTCTAAGGGTAGATATAAATTTCCAAAAATTTTGTAAATGTATGTTGGAGATGTGGAAAAGAAGGGCACTACAAGAAGCAGTTTAGATCCAAAGTTGAGAAAAAGAAGGGATATGAAGAATCTCCTTCTACAGAAGAAAAGACCTCAAAGGAAAAATGAGGGGATGTGAACTTGGCTTCTTTAAGAACACGTGCATATCATGAGGCATGGTTGGTTGACTCAGGTGCATCCATTCATATGGCTCCCCACAAGGAGTGGTTCTGTGAATATGAAAGGTATGATGCAGGTAATGTTTTCCTAGGTGATGACTCGACAACCGAAATCATAGGTAGAGGAAAATTAAAGTTGAGGCTCATACATGGAAGGATTAGAACACTACTTGGTGTTCTACATATCCCAGGATTGGCCAGAAATTTGATTTTTGTAAGCAAAATGGATGATGAAGGGGTAAAAACAATATTTGAAAAGGAAACCTGCAGGATGGTTTAAGGAGCAATGGTGTTGTTGAAGGGAGTTCGGTTTGGAACTTTGTATAAGATGCAAGGAAGCACTATTAGTGATGGTTGTAATAGTTCCATTGTTCCTGATATTGGATTTGAAGAAGAAATAAGTCCTACAGTCTCTGGAGAAAAGGTTATGTTGTGGCATCAAAGATAGGGGCATATCGGAGAGAAGGGTCTTCGACTACTACACGGTAAAGGTATGGTTGAAGGTATGTCTAAATGCTCTATGGATTTTGATTTCTGTGAACATCGTATATATGGGAAGCAAAATCAGGTAATATTCCCCTCTCGTGCATTGAGGGCATAAGGAATTTTACAACTAGTTCACAGTGATGTTTTTGGACCTGTATTAGTCCCATCATTGGGAAAATCTGTGTACTATGTCTCATTTATAGATGAATTCTCGAGGAATACTTGGATACATTTCCTAAGGAATAAATATTAAGTCTTTGATAGGTTTAAAGAGTTTAAGTCTCTTGTTGAGAATCAAAAAGAGAAAACAATTAAGGTGTTGAGGACAAATAATGGCGGAGAGTTATGTGGGAATCAATTTGAATAATTCTGTAAGAAGTGCGGTATAGAAAGGTAGAAGACTACTCCATATACACCTTGGAATAATGGAGTTTCAAAAAGGATGAACATGACGCTGATGGAAAAATCAAGGTGCATGCTCAGTGGTGCCAGGTTATGACAATAATTTTGGGCAGAGGCAATGGGTACTACATGTTACCTGGTCAACAGATCACCCTCATCAAAGTTGGATGACAAGACTCCACAAGAGGTATGGACTGGTAAGAAAACTTCTCTCGCAAATCTCAAGGTATTTGGATGTGAAGCATATGTTCATGTTCCAAAGGAAAACAGGAGTAAGATAGATAAGAAGGTTGAAAAGTGTATCTTTAGCGAATATAAATATGGTCTCAAAGACTATAAGCTTTGGAACCCAGAAACTAAGATGGTAGTGTATAACCAAGATGTGGTATTTGGAGAAATGAAGGATATTGTTAAACAGGAAGCCCTACCAAGAAAGGAAGAACCAAAGAAAATAGAGTTTGATTTAAAGGATGATGAATCAGACTCTATAGAAGAACATAAATCAAAAGAAGAAGATCCTCATACTCCAATATTGAGGAGATCAGTTCGAGAAAGAAGGCTATCAGAAAGGTATACTCCATCTAATTTCCATTCAAATTTTGTTTTGTCTATTATTGATGATGATCCTAGAACTGTCAGGGAAACATTGGATTTAGAGGATGAAAATCTCTAGAAAAAGGCCATGGATGAAGAAATGGCAGCCTTGGATAAGAATGAGTCTTGGGATCTAGTGGAGTTTCTGATTGGAAGAAATCCCATTGGAAGAAAATGGGAATTTAAAAAGAAGTTTAATGCAGAAGGAAAAGTGGAGAAATACAAAGCTCGGTTATTAGCAAAGGGTTATTCCCAGGTTGAGGGAATTGATTTTGGTGATATTTTTTCTCTTGTTGTCAAGTTAACCTCTATAATATTTATGTTATCTATTTTTATTTCATTTGATTTTGAAGTAGAACATATGGATGTGAAGATAGCATTCCTACATGGGGACCTAGAAGAAGAAATCTATATGAAGAATCCAGAAGGATTTGTTGTGGAGGGAAAGAAGGAGTTGGTATGCAAGCTGAAAAAGTGCATGTATGGTTTAAAACAATCACCATGGATGTGGTATCAAAAATTTGATACCTATATGTTGGGACTTGGTTTCACAAGAAGAAAAGAGGATCATTGTGTGTATTTTAAATTAATTGGTGATCATTTGATTTATTTGGTCTTGTATGTGGATGACATGTTGTTGACAGGAAATAACAAGGAGATTATCCAAGATGTGAAAACTTAGTTGTCCTCTAAATTTGACATGAAAGATATGGGTGCTTCAAATTTCATTTTGGGCATGGAAATTAAAAGAGATCAGAAAAAGGGGAAACTTTGGTTAAATCAGAGAAAATATGTTGAGACAATATTGCAAAGGTTTAATATGCAGGAATGTAAACCGGTCAAAGTTCTTATTCCTGTTGGTGTAAATTTATCTGTGGATCAGTGTCCCAAGACACGGGAAGAGGAGGAGGACATGTCTTATGTTACATATGTGAGTATAGTTGGTAGTTTGATGTATGCAATAGTTTGTACTAGACCAGACATTGCACATGTAGTGGGATTTTTTAGCAGTTATATGTCAAAACCAAGGAAGGAGCATTGGACAGCGGTAAAAAGGGTTTTTAGGTATTTGTGTGGCACTTCTAGCTATGGATTGTGCTACCAAGGAAGACAAATATTGAATAGAGTGCTGGATATACATGGATTTTTGGATGTAGACTGGGTTAGATATCTAGATCATAGGAGATGTACAAGTGGGTATGTGTTTAACCTGTTTGGAGGAGAAATAAGTTGGATGAGCAAAAGACAGGTTGTAGTGGCACTTTCAACTATAGAAGCCGAATACATGGCAGCCACACATGCAATTAAGGAATCAGTATGGTTACAAATATTGTGTTCAGGTATTGGGTTGGTACAACAAGCTATTATAAGGGTAGATTGCGACAGTCAGAGTGAAATTTTTATAATGAAGAAATCGGCTTATCATTCAAAGAAAAATCATATTGATATTCAATATCACTTTGTGAGAGACATGGTTGAAGGAAAGAAAGTATTGGTCATTGTTGAAATATTGTAATTGCAAAGAGTATTCTAATTATTATTGATGTATTATTCATTAGATCAATCCCATTTTGTGGATTGATCATGTTAGGTATTGTAAATGACCAAATTCTCTTTTGCAGATTGGTCAAACCCTAATTGTAATGGGCTAAATGAAAAGTCGGCCCCGGAATATATTAAAGTGGTTATAACCACCCAGAATATATTAAAGTGGTTATAACCACCCAGAATGAGAAGTCCACCCAGCCAGTGAAAAGACACCCCAATTCACACGTGAAATACTATATAAATAAGAGAGGCTACCGCCTCATTTGTTCACTCACTCACTTGATGATCAGAGCACAAGTCTGGAGATGTAGTTGGAGAAGAAGAGAGAGAGAGAGAGAGAGAGAGAGAGAGAGAGAGAGAGAGACATTCTTGGGAGAGGACTTTCTATATTTGTTTGAGTTATCTCTTGGCATTGTATTGGCTATCTATATTAAGGAAGTTTTTGTTGGGTTTTCTCCCCCATGAGGGTTTCCCAAGATAAATGATGTGTCTCTTGTTATTGTGTAATTCTCAGTGATCCTATCTATTCTATGGTTATCTAATGAAATAAAATAAACTCAAGAATAGCTTAAACCTCAACATGGTATCAGAGATAAGCTTAAGAGAGCATCTTTCACAAGAGAAAGAGAAAAATGTCATTGTTGTCGTACATGCAAATTAGGGATTTTTATTGAAGAGTTTCAGCCTCAAAACCATCTAGAAAAGTGTGCCCTAACCCAAGGAGTTCTTTGGCACCTTCAATGCACCTTTTCAGTGGGTAGATCTCCTGGAAAGTGAAACCCTAGTTTTCACCAGTACCAAAAAACCAGAAGTACCAGAAGTACTAGAAAACCAAAAGTACTAGAAGCACCACTCCAGAAATCTGCTGGTCAAGTTTGAGGGGGTAAAAGTTGGATTTTTAGAAATCTGACTACACCAACTTACTCGCCTTAGCTCAGCACATCTATCCCTTGGATCAGAAATTCAAAATTTGAAGTTTGAAAAATTAGGGTTTCCTCATAAAACCCTAAGTTGCAGTTGCAGTATCAATTGCAGTACTAGTTGAAGTATCAGTCGTAGTACTAGTGGTAGTCACCCTTGAAGTTTTTAAGAGTTTGTGATTATTTCCGCTACTACCAAAGGGTGCCACTACCTTCAAATGCTATCATAGGTATGTAATCACATATGTTTCAATTGTTAAACGTTAAAGGGTATTTGCAGGAGAAGGGATCTATTTCCATAGATCCAGAAGGATCTCAAGATCCAACACATTTAGAATAATAATGCAACTCATGTTTGATTATTCTGATATACATCTAGTTGTTATGATAGTGTTGCATGTTGAAGCTATGACCGTCATACTAACCTATGGTCAAAATATTATATGGATTAAAGTAGAGATCATAGAGCTTATTTTCTAACCCAAGCTTCTGTCAAGATAGAATATTGTCTTAGTACAAAAGATAGGTTGAAGAAAGAACTTGTCATCTTGAGTGAAGGAGACTTGGAATAAAAGAAACACACTCATTCTTGAGAACAAAACTCTAGGTTCCAGGTTTGAATGATTAAGTTTCTAAGATTCAAAACGTGCAAGTGTCAAGAAAACACTATAGTGCTTGGTAGCATGTGAGCATATTGAGATAAATGCCTAATTTATTTATTTTCTTGATACAACTAACATCTCCTCTAGGAGAAACCTCTTGTGTTAGTTTCAGGTTGCCATGGAGGAATGGTTGATCACAACACTATAAGAGTGTTGACCTCATTTCGTATTATATTTCTTACATTTGATCCTTACTTTAGACAAGTCACAAGTGATAGATTTAGAGGAGCTACTGTGATGATTATTCATGCTATTGTTTTATCTACTACTATCAAAAGATTATTATTCTTTCTTATTGACCTTGTTTAAGGTCACAGGTGATAACTCTAAGGAAGCTATAGTGAAGGTTGTTGAAGGCAACATATTATATGAGACATGAAGCAGACTATGTACATGACCATATAAACTCATGTACCAAAGAAGATGAATAAGAATATATCTCTTGAGATTCAGAGCATCTCATATGAAGATTGATTGAAAGGAGCAGAAGTCTCCAAAGATGACCAAACATTAGAACGGGAAGCAGAACTCGTTTGAAGCCTGACTTTGTATTTCACATCTAGACTTGGTGTTCAAAACCAAGTATACCCTATAAGAGATGATGAATTCCTTATAGACTCAGAAGAAATCGAGAGTAATCCTGATCTCAGAAAGTATCAGATGAAGAGTCAACTTCCATGAATGGGAGATAGATGTCATGAGAAGACTAGATCATAGCTTCAGAAACTTCTAGGAGATGTGAAATCTCCTAGGAAGATTCCCTTGTTTCAGTGACAAAGAAGGAAGCCAGTTAGAAAGACTAGGATATGGATTCTTCTATGAGAAGAGAAGTTAGTATTGACTTCCAATATTGATCTATACAAATCAAACATGTTGCATATATACAAATCCTGATGTATGTTCAAAGGATTCTCCCAGCAAAAGGGAGAAGACTATGACAAGACACTTATTGAAGAAATAGTTCCAGTATTTATGAAGACAGCCAGAACAACCATGATTCATATATAGTATGAGATGCAGGGGGAGAAATCCCCATATTTAAAATTGAGTGGCAGTTGGTGCAGTACATTAGTTGGGTCATGGACACATGACTACAATGAAAGATAGAGTTACCCCCATGAAAGAAGAAGAGTTATCTTCAGTATCAGTTATTGAGCCACCCTCAATTTCAAATGAAGTTGTTGTTGTTATAGAAGAAGTGGAGTTACTCTCATATTTTAGCAACCACTGTGAGGATGAAGCAATCATTCTCAGCCATAGAGTAGGTGCAGGTGCAGAGTTCCAGTTCCAGAAACAACGGTTGTATAGAGAGTAGAGGACATACTCCCAGACAATGAAATAGATAAGTGCTTTACAGAAAGAACATAGAGTGAGCACATGATTGTGCAGATTGAGTTTTTTGTCAAATGTTTAACAGGTAGTGAATGCTTGTCATTGATGGCAAGTACAATAGTGAAGATGGCAGGATTAGAGTGTGCATCGATGGAAGAGCAGGAACAACATAAGCTCAGGAGGAATTAGCGCAGAGTCGAATGCAGTGCGTAGGTGTGCACCAGGGATGAGGTTAACTCATGACTAAAGCTCAAGGGAGATAGCATACTTAGGATCACAGGCGGATCAAAGGTCGAGGCCATTGACACTTAGAAATTCTACCAAGTAAGAAGGATGTGTAAGCTTGGAGGAGAAGCGTTGGTGATCGTTGGATCCCATCCCAAATTCCCGATGACCGTCAGATCTCAATGTAGACAAGAGGAGCGTGCAGATATGGAGGACAAATCTCGGGTGTTATATCCGAGCACAGGGTCCGACCACCATTGGATGGAGGAGAACCTGCACGTTCTTTAAAGTGTAAGGAGTAGAGGGATCACAAAATCCCAAAAGAAGGAGGACCGTCCATCTCAGGGGGTTATGTGGACCGTTGATTTGACTCCCTGTCAGAGTTTCGAGGATCGCGTGTTGGAAATGTCAAAGAAACATTGCAACAGGAATCTCGATTTCGCGATATGAAAAATCGCGACTTAAATCGCAGTCGTTGAATCAAGATCAAATATGGACCATTGATTCCAGTCCATGTCGGAGTTTCGAGGATCGAGTGTTGAAGTTGTCAAAGAACATTCACCACAGGAATCCCAATATCACGATATGTGAAATTGCGATGTAATTTGAGCCATTAGATTAAGGTTGAATCTGGACCATTGATTCCATTCCTTGTCAGAGTTTTGGGGATCGAGAGTTGGACATGTCAAATATTATTGACATCAAGAACCCCGAAATCGCGATGTGTGAAATCTCGACTGAATTTGAACCGTCAGATCAAGATGTGATCTAGACCATCGACCCAACTCACATCAGTAGACCACGTCATCTAGGAACACATGGCACAACAAGGTAATGAAAAGTGTCAGACTGATTCAACATTTCAGGAACATGTAAGTCATGAATCAGAGTGACACGTGGCAGTATTCAACACGTGTCAATCCACGTGTGATGTCACCAGATTTACACCACTTGGGAGATGGATAGATGTTGGAGGACGAGGAGGGGCTAAAGGAAATGAGCCTTATCGCACGGTCAGGTAGAGAATGATACAAAAGGTGACACGTCAGGAGTGGGGTCCTTTGTCGATACCCCACCATTCCGAA